>PPHD01018452.1:681-14544 GCA_002909625.1 Bambusicola thoracicus
GGAAGAGAGAGAAACAAAGCAAAGCCCGGCGAGGGAAACCATTCCGCTGCCGGCTCCCACGAGAACCTGTGCCTTGCTCTCCGCAACAGCCATAAAATTGCAGGGGAACAAAGGTGGTGTTCTGCGCCGGTGGGGAGGGGTGGGTGAGTGTCACTGCGGGGGGACCCGGCCCGGAGCCCGGCGGCGGGGCTGAGTGGGGAAGTTTGTGCCGCCGGTGCTCTGCCCGTGTGCTTTCTGCTGCTCGTGCTGCAATTCAGATTTAGATCTTTCATGCGTTTTATCTTTCCTACCTCCTCCTCCTTTTTTTCTCCCCCCTACCCCGTAGCTGCAAGTTTGCTGTCATGCTGGAACTATTCTTCTCTAAGTTGTCCTCTCTCCCGAGTTGGGATCGCCCCCGACACCCCCGGAATCTTTGCGATGAAAGAATGTCCTCCTCTGAATCCAAAATGGGCTCTCTCCTCCCTCCCTGCCTTCTGCCATTATCCTCACGCACCAGCTCTTCCTCTCGCTCGTGGTATTGCCAGCACCGTGGCCTAAGGCCAAGGGAGTTAGACAAAGCAGTCCTTGCAGTCACACATATCGCGTTCGGAGTGATAGGACTGCAGATGGCCCCCTCCTTTCTGGAGCTTAATTCCGAGTAGAAGGAGATCGCTTCTCTATTGTGCTGACATCGAATGCCCCCGGCCGGGAGGAGAAACCCCAGGTTTGCTTCCGAACCTGGGGCGAAGGAACCCCCCTCCCCCGTCCTGCAGGGGAGAGGAAAACAGGAAATCTGTCCCTTTTGGCCCGAGATCAGCCCTGCAGAATTCTCTCCGTGTGAATGCTAAGCGTTGTGGTCTCAGCAGACCGAGGGCTCTGGCCAGCAGTGGATCTCGCAGGGATTTTCCTCTGGGAGGTAACGCTGCTGCCCTGCAGTGCAGGGTTTTGGCGCAGGGCTGCTGGAACCGCGTCGGCTCAGCTCCTGGAGCTGCGTCCTTGCTGCAGAGAGAAGTCCTCTCAAGTTTGGGCTGAGAGTGGCCACTGCAAAATCAGATTTGTTCTGCGCTCAGTGAGTGGCCTGGATGGATGGGTGACTGTGCTCTGTTGCACAGAAGCATGTTTGGGATGCACAAACCTGGGCTGAAGCTCTGAGAGAGGGGCTGGCTTGGGGTGGGGCAGTGTGGGGAGGAAGCCTCTTTGAGGCTGTGACAGGTCTGGGGATGGCTGTGGACACGGAAAACAGGGCTGCTCACTCTTTACCTTACACCAGACTCTGGGAAGGGGGTTGCGTTGTCAGAGCAGAATCTGGTACCTGTTCCTCCTGCCCAAGTCTTGCAGCATTTTGCCTGAATTATCCAACCCTTTTGTGGATCCCACACGCTGTGCTGATGGAGCCCCATTTAATCCACACAAATGGTTTCTCTGCACAAGAGGTAAATAGGAGCTCTGTTAGGGATATGGGATGCTGTGGCTGTACCTTCACATCCTCACCTGACCCTACTGTGTCCCCAGGCACCTCTGTTACCTGTTTTAACATAATATTTTAATTTATTTTCTTGCGTATTGTACTGAATCTTGCAAAGTAGTACTGCTTCCTGCTCACCTGCCTTATATCTCATGTTGTTTAATTCTGTTCCTCTGTAAGAGGACCAACCGTTGCACCAAGATAAAGTGGAGCATGTCTACCAACAAGTTGAAGCAGAGGGATTTGCACCAGCTGTGGCCAGGTCTGTACTTTGTCTTTTGACTGAGTAGTCACATTCATCGGTTGGATGGGTGCATTCAAAGAGTTGCAGTCAATGGCTCAGTGTCCAGTTGTGTTCAATGAGTCGATGTTCAGTTGTAGTCACTGTCTCAGTGTCCAGGTGGAGATCAGGAGCGGTGCTCCTCAGGGCTCTGCGATGGGACCATTGTTGATTTAACTTCCCTGGTGATGTGCACATTGGGATTGGGTGCTCCTCAGTGAGTTTGCCAGCGACCCCAAGCTGCGTGGTGTGGTCAGCATGCTGGAAGTGCTAGAGGCTGGGCTGGATGGGGCAGTAGTTTAAAGATCCAGAAGCCAGCAGAAAGAGCTTGGATATTCCTTTGTAATTTCACCAAGAAATAATACCACATTTCAAGACAAACCCTGTATAACCCTGTTCAAGACAACCCCTTTGCTTCAAGACAAATTCCTGTAATAAAGCTTGAAAACTTTTGTGTTTAGAATCTGGAGAAGCAAATTGCAGCAGATTTTGCCAAGAGGAGGACAGTGCCTCTGCTCCTGGTTAGCAAGGGGTGAGCTGCACAGCAGGTGCTGCCATGCTGAGGACCAGCAGGGCTGTCAGCCTCACCTGGCAGAGGCTTTGTGGTAAAAAAAAAAGAAAGCAAATTCTCACAAGAGAGGTGAATGAGAAAGAATTTCACTCATTGGGACTACAGCTTGCAACTGGGGAGACCGAGACCGTTCAGCCCTGGGATGTGATGCCCAACATCTTGGCTTATTTCTTTTGAGACTGCAGTGCAAACTTGCATGAGCAAATGGCTTGCTTGTTGCCCTTTGCAGACAGCTTAGGTTTCACGTTGTCTGTAGCGAGGGGCTGCTTTTTTTGGAATGAGAGTACTGGAAAGAATACGATTACAAACAATGCAGAAAGCAAAGTGTTCGTGTCTTAGCAGAGGGGATATTTGTTAGGAAATGTAGGTGAAAATTTCAGGTTCCCTGGTCATTTACTGTCCACATGAAGTCATGAACAGAAAAGGAACTCGCTAAACATGTTTCAGAATGAACAATTTTTCAGTGGACTTGTTTGGACATTTAGGAAAATGGTGTTTTTGGCTTTGTGCTGAGGTTCAAAGCAGTGACTGGCATGGTTTTCACAACCAGCACATCTCTGCGTCATCCCCACCCACCAGCGGGTTGAGTTGCAGGGTGGTTTTGGTTCGCGCTAGCTTCATTCCTCTTGCATAAAAGTAAACCAGAAGCTGTCCTCCAGTTATGCAACCGGTGCTCCATCCTTTCGGGGAACATAGAGGTCCAAACCAAAGGCTGGACAGCTTTGAGCCATATTCGTGATGCAGACACCCAGTCTGGGGGATCAGACTAAATTCCAGACTTAAATCCTGCCCCCTCGCCCCAGCTCCATGTGGTGTACACGTACCAAAAACTTTGATCTTCAGATCCATTCTCATTGTGCCAAATAATTTGCTAATATAGAAATGTCCTGTCTTCAGTTAGAATAGAAGAGCAGCGGGGAGGCAGAGGGACTGTCTTCTGGTTTTTTTTTCTGATTAAAAAAAAAAGGAAGGGAGGAGGTGGAAAGAGAAGACAAAACATGACCGTTATCCACATGGGAAGATTAAGTGGAACGGGAATACTAGAGGAGAGGCCCTGGGTGTGATGGATCAAAAGAGCAAGGCCTCTGGCTGTTATGAACAAGAATGTCCTAGTTCTTGAGAACGTATTTATATGTGTGTGTGCTGAATTTTTTTATTTCAAGTGAAATAGTTTTATTCAAAGAAAGGTCTGTTTCTGCCACACGGGCTGTTGGAGGTGGGAAATAGCGGGTGAAAATAAAACTTTCACAGCCAGTCCTGTAAGGAATGCTTTGTGCAGATGAGAAGTAGGGCCATTATTTTTAAATTAAAAAAACTAAAAAGTCCTTTGGAGGTTGGGGGAGATGGGGGCTGACAGCATTTTTGCTGTGGGTTTGCATCTTTGTACTGCTCCATGTGTTGCTTGGCTGTGCAGTAGGTCTGCTTGTATAGACATGTGTGTGGTGTCCCATGGATGGCAGGCAGTTCTCGTTGAGCTTAAGCCAAATTGTGCAGAGGGCTAAGGAATCAAATAATCCCATAGGCAGCCAGAGCTCTGCAACTGTGGTTCAGGCTGTGTGCAAATACTGTGGAACGGCTGCGGTAGGTGAGGATGTTGCCTCCCACCCTGTGCTGGAGGATCCTTGCCTTGCAATGTACGTTGTCTGTGCAGCTCAGAACATTTCTCGTGTGTTTTAATGCAAACTGGGCCACTTTAGGGCAGAGAAGTTGCGTCCTCTCAGTTAAAATAATCCAGCCTGGTCGTCCCAGACAGCATACCTGCAGGGATCTCTTCTTTTATACTGTCATATTCTTGAGTACAAAGAGTTTGTAAAATGGCAGGAGCTTATACATGCCATTTTATAGGACCTTGCAAAGTGCAGAGTTATAGAGAAATGCATATCCAGTGGGGTTAGCTCTTTACTTAAGTCAGTTCTACATGAGTAACTGGGCGAGGTGAGTAGCTAGTTCTGATTTTGCTTTGCTGTGTCTGTGAGAGTGAAGCAGAGCGGCAGCTGAGCGCTGTGGCCACCACGGAGGTGTCCCTGTGGACATCTGCTGGGAGTGGATCAGGTGGGAGCACACACGTTCCTGCCCCCGCTGCTTCCTTGCGGGGTGCACGGTAAGCTGCTTTTCCAGTTAGCTTTCCAGCAAGCAACAGCAGTAGAGTTAAGAATTAAGACTAGCAAATTGGCATTGCTGCTTAGGCTTGGAAACGGTAGAGAAGAAACTGGATGGATCTCTGCAAACCTGTCAGAAATTGATGGGGAGATTCCTGGTCCGAGGGAGTCCGGGGAAACAAAGGTTGGTTCTCGATCCTTTGTCTTGCAGGGCTATCACCGGAAGGGAGAGATTTTGACCAAAAAGAAAAATCTCATTTCTAGTTGCTGTATTGTTACACCTCATCTTAATTAATAAAGAATTATGTTGATTAGCGAGAAACTCACTGTATTTTTGTGGGGAAAAGAAAATGCCTCTGTCAGTCTTCCGTGTGAACACAGAAATAAAAGACGTTGTTGGCACAAGAATAAATGAGTATATAAAAGGTTTTGTATACGTTTAATTAGGAAAGTGGAGGCAGGAAAGTGTGTACATTAAATTAGGTTTAATGCAGCAGCGAGCGCTAAGACAATCTGGGAGGTGATGCAGGGTGTCACTCGGATTCAGTAGCAGCACACTCCCTTTTCGCTTCTGTCAATTCCTAACTGTCTTGTCTCCATTGTTACTTTAACACGAGAGAGCAAGCCTCAATTTAGATCCCCCCCCTCCTTTTTTTCTCTCTAGTGAATACCTAATCATCAAACGGATTTTTGACTGGGTCTTGGCTCTGAGACTCGTTGGCCTAATTTTTCTCCCTAACTGTAACAGCAATAGCTGGTGATTTTTAATTGTTATTATTTTTTTTAATCTGCGGCATACGGGATGTTCAGGCATGCAGATGTATTTCGGGTTAATTGACTAATAGTCATCTGAGACCCAGGGCTTCTCTTTGAGATTAACATACAAAGTGATAGGTCAGAAAGCCTAAGGTCCATTACCCCGTGAGATAATAATATCCCCGCAATTAATTTCATTTTCGTGATTGCATCATCTTCAATTGAGGTGAAATCCAGGATTTTTCATCTTTCTTTCCTCCAGCAGAGTTTGGCTGGCACAACTTCTGGCCTGGGCGTGTGGAGCCGGTGCCATGGCCAAGCCAAATCCTTCCTTTGTTCTCAGGGCCTGCTGCTGCTGATAAAGTGGTCGGCGCATGGCATTATGTCTTATTACATTTTTGATGCAGACTGCAAAGAAACGGGTAAACTCACCATGGTTACCACGATCTGTCACTTGGCAGGGCACGCCGTACTCAGCAATGGCCTCTAGTGTCTGCTGCACAGCTCTGCAAAGCGTGGGTACGGCAGACAATAAGCACCCAGCTGTGGAGCAGCACCAGGTAGGGCCCTGACTGCTGACTGCGGGCAGAAGCCACGTCCCGGCTCCGGCGGTGGGTTCTCCCTCATTGCTGCCTGTTGAAAGTTCTCCTTTGCTTGTGTAACTCCCACGCTGAGTCCTGCTGCTGTCCACTGCAGCAACTTTTGTGTGCAAAGTGTGGTTCTGCCCGGCCTCGCTGCTTTATCTTGCTACATCATGTTTCTAGTGGAGCTTTCTCTTCTCTGGACGTACCCTACTGTGTTATATCATCCAAACGAAGCACACATCGTTTAAACACACATAACCTCAAATGATCACTAATTACCTGTACTCTTTCGTCATTAGCCAATGGTGTGCTGGTGAAAACGGTCCTGTTTTCTGGTCTGCGTGGGCTGCAGCTGGGGGGTAAGCTGTTGGTGAGGACTGTTGAGTGGCCAAAGCAGGATTCCTGAGCCTGGCCATCCGAGTCCTTCCTTGGAGCCAGTTTGGAGCTTCCAGGTCCTGTGTGCATGGTGCTTGCAGTAGCAGCCTGGGAACAAGTCTTTACAGGATGCACCTTTTGTTTTATTCTATGGGAGCAGAAATCGCTTGAGACTGTCTTTGCTTAATTGAGGTAATTAAATCTTTCTACCTTGCAGCACAAAGGCTTCGTTAATGTTTTTGAAGCATTTTGAAATCACTGGAGGAAAGATGCTGCTTGCTGTTGTGTCATGTTTGATAAGTGTTGAAATTTCAAGGCATCTGGACTTGAAATATTGGCTGAGCTGTAGGTACAGAAGCCTCGCCGTTGTGCACGCACAGAGGGAAGGGCTGCCTGAGAGCACAGCTGACAACTGTGGTGTTCCGCCGTGGTGCAGGAGCCCTGCTCTGTGGCTGTGTTGCAATGTTTTTGTTGTTTGTTTTTACTGTACTTCAGAGGGATGTGACAATTAACTCCGCATGAAACCTTAGCAGTAGGCACACGTAGTACAGTGCCGTAAAATGTAACAGCTTGGTTTAAGACAAAGATAAGCCTTCCTTTTTTCAAATGGATCTCCTGAGCAGCCCAGTTTACCCTCATTGGGATTTCACGTCCAGTTCACTAGGTAGGATGAAGAGCAAAGGTACCACCACAGTGATGACTTGTGATACATTCTGAAGCGGAGAGTTCCCAACCTAGGGAGGGTCTGTTCTGCTGTGTTCAGCAGAGCTTTTCACAATGTAACTACTGGCTTTCTGTTTCATAGCGAGGAGAAACAGAATGAAGTCTCTTACAACTTCTAAGCGAAGCTGGTGGTTTACATGGTTCTGAGCCATGGTGACTTTTATCAGCAGTTTAATTTAGGTTCACATGAAAGCTGGTGAATAAGATCCCTTCCTCTAATGAAGGGCAGTTGGGAGTTTTTAGTGAGGAATTGCAAAGGGAAGATTTTCAGGCAGCAGGAGGTCTGAGTCTGTGCCTGCAGGCGTGGAGAGCAGCACCAGTGGGTATGGGGGCTTTTGACTGCAAGAGTGAAAAAGAGCAGCTGAGTCAAATGCTGCCTTAGCCCTGAGTGTGCGGTTCATCACCAGCCCGTTAAAGCTGTTGTAAAATGGGCAGCAGAATTAAGCCCTCCAAAAGAAAGCTTGATATTATTTCTCAGTAACAAATTGTTACCGGGGTAGTGAAGTGTCTTGGTTCCTTACTTATGAAGTAGTTAATCGACGATTGCATTGGTAGAGTCTGTTTCTTTTAGCTGAAACATAATCCAAAGAAATGTTTATTTTTTTTTTTGCCTTTGATTTACTTATGTAGCACAGTTTGACAAACAAAAGATGTTTGATATCTCACAAAGAAGAATAATGCTTAGCAGCCTTCACGTCCGATGTCATACAATGAGCAGCAGATCTGATAGACCTCAACTGACTGTTCTCTATGAATAGTTTTGGCATCAGCTGAAAATAGTACTGAGGATAACTTGCATTGACCGTGTGATGGCACTTTGAGTTGCAAAATTGCTTTCAGATAACTTGCACTGAAAAAGTAAAAATAGCACGGGGCGTTAGACTCATCTATGTGGAATGTATATATGCAAAAATAGGGCTCCTTAAGATTTAGTTTGTCTAGGCAGAACAACTTGTCATGTTACACTGCTTCACTTTTAGACAAACAATTTGCACTGATAAGGTTGCAGGCTGTGCTATTTTCAAGTGTACAGCAAACATTAGGGAAGCATTAATTTATCTGTTAGTAGGAAATAGTGTGGCTCTGGCAAGGTGAGAGTTCACAGCTTTAGAAAAGAGGAAAGCCATCTAAAATGTGTCCCCGTGTAACCGACTCATCCATCTGTAGATAATAACAAATATTTCTCCTTTTTTCTCTACAGCTGGGAGCGTTCACTCTCCCTCCACAAGTATGGCAACGTCTGCACAATACAGACAGCTTATAAATGACTACGGGCCCCCATCGCTAGGGTACACACAAGGGATACAGGTATGGCTCTGCTCCTTGTTTTTTCTTTCACCAGATCGCTGACCCTATGCTTGCACGGTATCGTGGATGGTGGCCTGTAATCTGAGGTGTTCCTCCCTCTCACCAAGGTCTGAAATCAAACCCAAATGGCAAACTGATTCATCGCACATGTCTTGGGATCAAATTAGACTAAGCGGTGTGCTGAGTGAGATTAGTTACTAATTAACTGTTAGTCCCTTCCCTTCTGAGTCAGTGAACCACATCTTGAGTTATGTTCTGGTAGCAGGGGCTGTTACATGCTTTTAAACCGTTAGAAAAGTAATAGTCCTACACCTTTAACTGTTTTCCCTTGGACAAACTGCTGATTTAAGATTGACAGTCTCACGAAGTGTGTCACAGCCATACCTATGCTGGCAAACTTTCTGTGAAATCTATTTACCGCTTAATAGGATTTCCCCTACTGTATGGGCAGTTTTGTTTTATCTACTCCTCATTCTCTATAATTTCTCCGCAAAATATACATCTGAACATTGATAAAGAGAGTTCAATAAGTAGTTCTCATTTTGCTGTTTTTATAGGACTGTCCTAACTTCTGTTTCATCTCAGGCTCCAGTCATGGAGCTGCATCCTCCTACCTGGCTCCACTTTTTGAAGGGCACGTAGCATTGTGTCCAGCTGTAGCACCAAAGGCAAAAAGAAAATCATGTTTATGGAGCAAACCTGAAAACTTATTGTTTAAAAAAGTGGCTTCCTGGGGTATTCAGTGAATTTCCAGGTGCTTTTTGTTCTAATTGTTTTGGCTTTAGTAGTGTTTAATTGAGATTAATCTACTTCCAACTACAGGGTACCAGCAGCAGTCAAGTACCGCAAAGCAAATATGCAGAACTTCTAGCTATCATTGAAGAATTAGGAAAAGAGATCAGACCCACATATGCTGGGAGTAAAAGTGCGATGGAGAGGCTAAAACGAGGTAATGTTGAAAATACATGTATTTTTAAAGTATCCCATATTCTTTGTGTACTGACTACTTGTAGGCTGCTTCATAACAGTGGTTTCCCTTGCATGGAGGCAGCTGTATTGAGCTTGTTGTTAAACTGAGTGTATTGATGAACAACTAGAGCTCTGGTATACTCTATTCTTGCTGTAATTAATAGTAGCCAAATGTGTTACATGTGCACAGGGGGATTTTTCGGTTAATAATTCAAACCTTATTTTAGAAGCCTTAAGTTGTCAGCTGGACGTGTTCTGCTAGGTTCTTGGTGACTTGATTGTCCCTTTAACTGTTTCTTCTCTCTAACATCCAAAATACACAACCAAACATTGTTTTCATCCTCTGATAAACATCACTCGCCTCCTTGACCCAAAAGCCCTTACTGAAAGGCTTAAGGAAATATTACTTTGTGTTACGTTGCACTGAGGCTGGTGGAGAGAACAGTTGGGGAAAAATATAAAGGGTGTTGTCAGTGAAGACTGTTGAGAGTGAGATGTCAAACACATACTCCTCCTCTGCGTGGTATTGGGCCACTTAGACTCCATTACTTGTTTCAAGTGGATGTCATTAGGAGTCTGCTGCTGAGGGACATAGGAAGCTTTTAGGTCTGGCTGATGAGGTCTCTCCAGCTTTGCTTAGTCAGCTAAAAGAGGTCACATAAATGCCCTTTCCTTTGCAGTGTAAAAGAAACCCCTGCATGCCCTGCTGCTTACATCAGCTTGACATTGTCCTCTGCAAGGGACGTGCAAGGGATATTTCTGAAGGAGCAGTGGGACATTCCATTGCTCCTAAAATGACCCTGAACGCCACCTACAACGGATGTGCTGGCATTTCTGTCCTTTACCAATACATGTAGTCACCTTTTCCTCCCTTTCCTTAGTCCTTGTGCTGAGTGTGGCTCACTCACTCAAACCTGAACGGGAGTGTTACCGTAACAGACTAACATCTCACCACCTTGAGAATCCCCCTTACGCTCACCCAAGACTACAAAGCTTTATTTAAGGCTCAACCATTATGGGGGAGTAATATATCTGGCATGACATGCAATAAAATGACTAGTAGCTGTTCTGGGAAAGGATGCAATAAAGTCTGCTGATGAGTGGTAAGTGGAATCTAGCCCAGCTAAAATCAATGTTGCTGGAGTCTCTCTCTTATTGCATTGCTGGAGTCAGTATTAATAGATCATGAATGGCAATAGGCTAATGGGTACAACTTGAGAGAGAGCAGGGGAGATGCAGAACTGTTCAGAGAACATCAGTTGGGTGAGGAAACGTTGCTTTGCTACTTCTTGCACTGAGTATTGATTTGTTTGCTAATGTAGGCTTAAGATTCAGTGCTGCTGCTATAACTGACTCGCAAATGATGCAAAAAATCCACAATACGTACTTTTTGCTGCCATCTTTTGGTCACGAAGATACCTCTCTTTGCATTTTAGGAGCTATATGGCTGAAGGAGCATGTGCAAGTGTGAGAGCAAAAGTGAGTGAGGGTAACCACGTGACGGCAGCCTCCATGGCCACGTGGAGGTTACTGCTGAATAAAGTCCCTGTCCTCTGCTCCATCTGCTCCTAAGGACAGAGGATACTGACCTCTAAAATTGGCCAAATTCCCAGTGTTCTACACAATTCAGGGTACTTCTGCTGCATAAACTGGGCATCCTGCCACCAAATCCAGGTCTACTATACTGCTTTGAGTATGCGTTTTTGCCTCCCACAGCTGTAGGAGGATGCAGCTTTACTTGTCTGCATTGATTTAGCCCTGAGCAAGCCCTGGCACCCATCACGTCCCCAGTCTCTACTCCTTGGATGTAGAGGCTGTTGCTGTGATCTGGGCTAGCAGCCTTCTAGAGACAGAATCCATTACATCTAAAAAGAGATTAAATCTCTTCTATTGCCTTACTGTCATTTCTTCACCTTGTTAAGGAGCATGACTGAGCAGAGAAATCACCTCCTATCTTTTGCTGATAGTAAAATATAACCTTGTTAGTTGTAGAAAAATCTGTCTGTCTCCCATTGTAAAAAATCTAAATTGAGCTCTGCTCTTTCAGCACCTCTGTGAATGTGAATCTAGATTCAGTTCCAGGATTAAGACTCGAGGTCCATATTGCCAGAACTCAAGGCAGCAGGATTCTTAGTGGAAAATTCCACATAATGTCTATCAGAGTAGATATGGCAGCATGTAAAGCAGTGATGATTTATATTGGGAGCTGAGCCAGTTAGGAGGTACCTCTATGCACATGACATTACAAAATTTCTCTTGTACGACTTACATTTAGGCAGTATTATGAAGGCTTGGATTTTGATGCATCCTGTTGTAGAATTAGTAGTCTGAGGCATTAATGAAGGCTCTTAGGCCTTGCTGAAATGACTCCTTCAATGAGTTTAGATGTTTTTCACCCCACAATACCAACATAACTGCCAGGTTGATAAGATTTTTTTTTTTGTTCTAATTAAGTTTCTGATTTTAATTAGGCATAAACTGCACGTTACAATGTACCTGTCACTGCAGCCCTACAGAGCTCGTAATGCTCCAATTCCTTGTTTGGTCCATTTTCAATTTCTAACACCAGTTTGGGAAAGCAAACTTCTTCAGCAGTGGCTGACCTTAGGGCAGTGAGGGCTCTCTCCATTTTCTGTCTCACACTGTGGTAGCCTTGGAGACTTGGCAGAAACACATAAACCTTTCTGCGAACTGTCACTGCAAATGTCACCTGAATGAGGTAATTTAAAATATGTCCAATTCTTTTGCAGGCATTATTCATGCCAGAGGATTAGTTCGGGAATGCTTGGCTGAGACTGAACGAAATGCAAGATCCTAGCCCACACATGCAGTTACAAGATTTTCCATCTCTTAATGAAGAAAAAGTAATGCCTACTCATTCTGACTCTTGAAACATTCAGACAAATTCCTTTATTTTGAAGGTTTTACCTTTCTTTTTTGCCCTTAAAAATGTATAGTGAAGAATGACAAAACAAGGATTTTTCAACTTGCTGAGGGTTGGCATTTTGTAAAGACACTAAAACTCCCTAAGACGTTTCTAAACCACGAAAACTGAACTGCATGCAGAGGAATGCTCTCNTTTCAACTTGCTGAGGGTTGGCATTTTGTAAAGACACTAAAACTCCCTAAGACGTTTCTAAACCACGAAAACTGAACTGCATGCAGAGGAATGCTCTCTCCTAGGCTATATTTCAGTTCTCTTCCTATCCAGCCACAATCCCGTTGTTGTTGGGTTTTTTTATCCTTTTCACTATATCAATTTAACCCCAAACTGTTGGTCTTTNTCCTAGGCTATATTTCAGTTCTCTTCCTATCCAGCCACAATCCCGTTGTTGTTGGGTTTTTTTATCCTTTTCACTATATCAATTTAACCCCAAACTGTTGGTCTTTAAAGTTTGACATAAGCTGTAAGGACTTTTAAGAGATGCAGAATAGCATGCTGTACTTAGTAGTCTGCTATGCCACAATTTGCCATACAGCATAGACCCTGCTTAGAAATAATAACCTTCTCCTCCTCTTACTTTTCCTTTTTTGTTCATTTTGCATAAACATTTGCATGACTATTAGTGCTTTGAAGTCCATTTAAAGTGCATGAGTAATATGGAAAATAGGGAAGCCTATTAAATAATAACAAGGTTCTGGAAAGCTAATTTCTACGTTAAGGCTGGAGATTTCAGTTTTAAGTTTGCAAAAAAAAAAAAAGAAGAAAATTCTGGATAAATTACTAAAACTTATTTGCATCTTTGTATGTATTTATTACTTGATGTAATAAAGCTTATTTTCATTAACAGTTTGTATTGAGACTATCTACAGTCACTTTGATCAGATTCTCACCCCACGTATGAAAAGCACAGATTTAACCTTCATGCAGGAGGCTCACATTCAGGAAGACAAGGGAGTGGGCCTGCAAATGTTTGGTCTATTTCCACTGAAGGTACAGTCCTGCTGCAGTAGATTTCTGTCGGAGGATGGTATTGTTGCTGGTAGTGTACCTTGCTTTCAAAACACACGTGACAGCTTGGGTTCTTGAAGCTGTCTGCCTTTGTTATCGAAGGTCAGAATGCAGTTAGCAGCCTGGGAGGGTTCTGTCAAAAATCAGAGAAGGTCTGGTTAAGCAGTTAATGACTTGGCAGTATTAAAATAGGAAAGCATGCTTCACTAGAGGCTCCAAAATAACAGTAACAAAGGAAAAGCAGATGTATGTAGTTGCATGAAATGGGAAACTGCCAAAGTGAGTGAAGATAGTAAAATGACCATGCAGCACAGCATAAACATAACAAACAAGTGCAGTTCATGATAGTGCAATCAAATCTAAATATTATGGAAAATGGGATTTCTGGAATATTAATACATATGGAGCTACAAATACCTGGAGAGAATATTGCATTAAGAAAAGCTAATTACTTCACAGCTTGGATGAACTGGACTGTGCTGTCCTGGTAGGCAGCTTCTAATAAATTCTGCTCTTTATCTGTAAGACGTAATACTACCTCTGAAAGGGCCTGATGAGCCCTCACTTGCAGCAGTGCCTGCCTTTCCCCACTCCTCAAGGACACTCATCATCACTCCAGGTAAGAACTGTAAAGCTACTGTTTAAAATTCCTTCAGAACTGAGAGAGCTGGAGCATTTGTGCAGGAAGTTCAACCAGCAGATTTGAAGGAGACAGTCAGTGACTGGTGGTGCTTTGTCTCAAGTCTGTGTACCTGATGAGAGTATCACAGAGCAGCTTTTTCACGTCACACCTAACCCCGGT
>PPHD01018453.1:0-14543 GCA_002909625.1 Bambusicola thoracicus
AAAAAAAAAAAAATCTGAATCAAAGCAAAGCTTTGCATAGCTAAAGACTAAATGGACCTTAGTTGTTCTTTTGCATGACCAGAATCTGAAATGTGGCTTACAAATCTTTGAGCAAAATGTAGTTGTTTTTATTTCCATTAAGGCAAATAATTGGATTAGTTTGTCCCTATGAAGAACACTTTACAATATTTATTCACATACAAAGGTACTGAGTCTCTTCATTTTTATTTTATACTCTAAGGGGAAGAATTCTAAACATTCTTTTGTACAATTAAGAATCTAAATTTGTACCAAGAATATAATATATTTATTTTCATCTTATCCGAAGGGAGAAGCTTCTTTAGGTAAACATCTCATTTACAAAAGTGTCCTAGAATAATACATAATGAGATACATCCTATAAAAATAATGTACTGAACAACTTGGTGTTCCAAGCATGATCATTCAGAGCATTGTGATTCAGAGGTTGATTATATTCTGACGAGATATTGTAGACTATTTTGTATGATTAATCACCTCTTAAAATCATTTAAGCTATTTAGCTCTCCAAGTCAATCACAGCTCACAGAATTTTCTTTATTTACAACATAAAATAATGAAGTGACAAAAGTCTTCTTGAGATATTTGAGAGCAGTTTATACTTCATACTGATGGAGACTGTAAACTCAAGGTCAGACAACAGACGTGTGGTATGGTACAGAATATAACCCTGCATGTACACATTACTTTGTAGTATGAGTGAAACTGTGTCTTGATGGATGAAAAATTGACATGGGCTCATGTGTGCTCATGCTATGTGTGGCTGCAGCCCAGAAAGCAAAGTGTATCCTTGGCTGCATCAAAAGAAATGTAGTGAGTAGGTTGAGAAAGGTAGCTGTCTCCCTCAGCTCTCATGAGACCCCCACCTGGGGCATTACTGTGCTCAGCAGCAGAAGGACATGGAGCTGCTGGAGTGAGACAAGAGGAAGGACATGAGGATGATCAGAGGACTGGAGCACTGCTTCTATGGAGAGAGGCTGAGAGAGGTGGGGATGTACAGCCCTGGAGAAAAAAAGGCCCTGTGGAGGAATTATGGGTGCACTACACTACATAAAGGGAACCTACAGGAAAACTGGAGAAGGACTCTTTCTCAGAAAGCATAGTGGCAGGAAAAGGTGCAATGTCTTTAAACTAAAGGAGGGTAGATATTAAGAAGAAATTATTCACTATGATGGTGGTTAGGCACTGGAACTGGCTGCCCAGAGAACTTGTGTATGCCCCCTTCCTGGGAGTGTCTGAAGACAGGCTGGATGTGTGTAATTGGGTATGACTTTGGAAATAGTACTTGAAATTTACAAATGTATACTGAAAAGATTGTTATGAAATCAGGATCCTTTTATTAGACATTTATTCACTGGATTCTTTATAGAACCAAAATCCCATGCCTAAAACTAACCTCTAACTGCAAACTCAACCCCTAACAATAACTTTAACTGTAAAATTAGTTCCTCAGCACTAACCTTTACCTTAACTCTAACACTATCCCAAACCTTATCCCTAGACCCTAACCCAAAACTTAACCCCCTATCCCTATGCCTGAACCCTAAAGCCTAAACATTACTACTAGCTTCTGGCTTGAAAGCAGTATGCAATATATAGAAGACCAGCAGTTACTCATTTCCCTAAAGCAGAGTGCAGTGAGCTGGGTCTGGAGCTCAGAGATCCGGTGTTCGTACCTCAACTTAACTGCTGCAGATGCTGAAAAGCTTGCCGGCTAGGTGGGAGCTAAGTCATCCAAGAGCTGTGAAACTTCAGGAGTGAGCTGAACATCAGCTGAACATCATTCCTTGAATTTGTTTCTTCTCTGAGGGATTTTATGTCTCAGATCAGTGTTTTCCATCTTAGAGGGTGTCACTTCATTGTTTTAGACATCTATCACTGTAACTTGCACATTATAGCAAGACACTGTTGTCCTTGATGTGGTTAAGAAAAAAGGAGGGAAAAACAAAAGAAATTGGCAGATGGATATAAAAATTTTTACCTCCAAATTTAGGGCAAATAGTCTTCAGTGACTATCGTGAAATTCTAGCAGATAAATAAAGAATAATTAAGGAAATTATCTTCTTCCATGAAGTTGTGGGTGTGCCACTTAACTTTGCAAAAATGAGCCCTGAAGTCTGAAGCAACTACTTTGACATTGGCTCCAAACTCAATCATACTGGTTCTCCTTTAAGATTTAAAGCATTCTTAGAAGTTCTTGAAAGTATTTTCTTTCAACTGTACTGGCTGGTTTCACAAAAGCTCTTCCCATAAGCCTGTGCTTATTCTTTTTCTCCACAAAAGTAATGTTGGCTTTTAAAAAGTGTCCCGACGGAGCTTCACAAAAATCTGCAGAAAATAGAATAATATTTTGAGGGATTCAGTTCTGGAAAGCCAGCAAAAAGACTGACATTCAAAACCTACTAGATGGAAATAGTCTGAGCTTGAACTCAGAGATTCTGATGTCTAGAAAAAGGTCTCAGCTTCACGAGCAACAAGCACTATAAAATAGAACATGGTTATAAATTTGTTTACAAAGAGAGTAGGGAGGAAAAAGAGAGAGAGGAAGAGAGAGAGAGAGCTTGGGCCCCAAAGCTTTTGTTTGCTGAAGGGAAATTGAAAAATAGGCCTTTTTCCCTGAACAAAAAATCATAACAGAAAAAGCAGGATCATTGTTAAAATGTCCAAGCTATAAAATTATTTACTTGTTTTCACAGTTCTAGGCAGAATGATGAAGGGCAAAAGAGACAGTTAATGATAGGTGTGCAGCTTGTAGTGGAATTTAGTCACGGAATATTGATGAAGCTGGAGTTAGTTAGAAATAGATGACCTGAGAGAATCTGCAGAAAAGAGGCAAATTAAGATCTGCTGTCTTCAAGAAACCATTTGGAATGTAGCAATTGACAAGAATGCTGATGAATATATAGATGTATGTGTTCCATCAACTATATTCAATTGCATTAACATTTTGAAAATTAATTGTTAGGGAATCTGCTGACAACAAACAGAGTGAGGACATAGCAAATCAAAACGAAACACATTTGTAATGTCAGAGAGGAAAATTACAGCATGCAGAACTGACAAAAAAAAAAATGATGCACTAAGAACACTAGCAATAAAATATGCTATTAGTCATTCAGTGTACATTCAGTAGGGATTATTGCACAGAGAGCACCAGATTTTGACTTGGGTTGGTAAGAAATGACATGTTGGTGCCTAAAGTAGTTTTGTATTCTTTTCTGTACTGTTTAATGATGATATGAGAGTAATAAGACAAAGAATACACAGAGAATACCCCCCCAGAAAAAGAAGTAAACATGAAGAATGATATCAATGTAGTGTGTAATTTATGAAGCTGGTGTATAGTACTTCATCGTTGTGTGTCATAGGCATTGTCTGTGGACAAGAAGAGTACTACTAATGTGTGATCTCACAAATCAAGACAGAGTTAAACACCATTAATACTCTGACTGTTACATGACTTTCCTCTTCTTTCTATTAAATCAACTTTTTTTTTTAAATTTTTTTAAACAGTTTTATTTCAGTGCACTGTTTGTCTTCTAACCAGAGCTGTTGAAGAATACATCCATCCGTATCTAGACTGTACTCTTCTCTGTGTTGATGTAAATGAGCTTCCCTCTACTTTAAAATCTATTTTTATTCAACCTGAAATATTTTATTATCAAAATATATACATAGGTCACTAATAAAATAATGTCTCCTATTTATTTCCATGGAAACTACAACAGATACAAGGAGAAAAATACCACTAGTAGATGGAAAAAATTCTCAGCTACAAAACACTGCTTTGCATCATAGTCACCACTATTAGCTGCACATTTTCACCAATGATGGACAAGAGCATGCATGCTGTGCTTGTAACAGTCTGTACGTCCACCCAGAATGTGGCTCAGAACTGCCCCACTGTGCTGACATCTAAAAGTTAAATGACTCCAAAATACCCCTTCCGGCTATTTCATTTTGAAAATTCTTTTCTCTTTCAAAAATTGTAGTGTTCGTTATTTAATAAGCTCCTTCCTGGTGTGGTGCAAGTGGAAGCCTCTATCTCATGATGTTATTCTGTGGTTTATAGAATTGTACCAGTTAATTCAAGGACAAAAGAAGTAATCAGTTGTCTTAGTTTCACCTGGTTACAAGCATGAAGTACAATTTTTACTACATAACCCTCACCTTCTGTGGGGAGATTGACTTTGACTGGCTACTGAGTGCCCAATGTGCTTCTTGCTCATTTTCCCTCCTCAGCAGGACAGGGGTAGAAAATCTGATAAAACAACTCACGGGTTAAAATAATGAAAAGAAGATCATTCAGTTATGATCATAGGCAAAACCAAGTCAGCATGCAGAGATTAACGTCACTTATTCCTACTGATAACAGCATACCGCAGTGAGGACTAAAGCCAAAATCAAAATACCATCCCATATTTCCTTTCCAGACTCAACTTCCATCTCAGTTCTTCTGTCTACCCTACTGCCTCAGTCAGCACATGCAAATGAGTGCTGCTCTCAGTCTGTAGCTCGATCTGCTCCGCTCATCTCCAGTTCCTCATTGCCGCTGTCCCACTCGGGTGCCTCCCACACCTGCTGTCCATCCCCAAGAGGTACCTGCAGGCTTCCCAGAGGCCGCAGCTCTCCCAGCATCTCTCCACCCTGTCTCAGTAGCACCAGGCCCACCCTTGGGGCAGAGGCAGGGCGTGGCTGGAGGGCGCTGCTGTGACACAGGGCTGCTGGGCACTGAGAGTGCTGCCCTCTTCAGTCCCTGGTTCCAAAACACGTCCGTATAAATTCAATACACCTTCACCCTCCTGTGTTCCGTTTTCCATCAACTTTTATGTTAGCATATTTTCACAGTGTCATTAAGTGTATTTTCAGTGGAGCCTGACTCATGTTAAAGTCCTTTTTTAATAGGTCAGGTAATGGAAGATTTTTCCAGCTTTCCTTTTGTTGTACACACTGTTGGTTTAGAAGCTTTGATAATTAATATATTATGCATTATATGTTACTGTAGGTTTTATACTTTTTGGGAAGTCCTGATTTCATAATGATCTTTTCAGTATACATTTGTAAATTTCAAGTACTATTTCCAAAGTCATACCCAATTAAACTTTCACCTGTGCACTCCTTTTCTAGTTAAGGCAAAAAAAGAAAATGAAATTAAATACTACTTGATAGAGACACTTTTGTTAATTTGATCTGATAATGATCTGATAATAGCTTAATCATGACAACTCTTGTTTCCTTGTAGAAAACAGATTATGGATGCATGGTATGAGACATTGCATATGCAGAAAAGATGAAACAATGGACTCTTTATTTATTAGCACTTGTCACTCAGAAAGGATATTTAAGACTCACTGTGGAGAGTAGTCCAAAGAGATCAACACAGTGTGTATCACCAGTAAGAAATAGCAAAAGAATTAGGAATTGTCAGGGAAATAACATGTAATGTTATCACATTAGTGTGAAATGAATAATACACCAGAAAATATGAGAAGCCAGAATAATTATAGATAAAGAGTCGTTTCCACAGAAGTAGAAACTAAATGAAGTCTAAGTTTTCAGCTTGGAAAGCTGAGGACTGGGATACATTCAAGAAACATTTAGCTGTTGTAGTAAGGGAGATGGTTTAGTGGGGGAATATTGGTGGTAGGTGGACAGTTGAACTAGATGATATTAGAGGTCTTTTCCAACCTTGGTGATTCTATGATTCTTTGATTCTATGTTGTAATCACTGGGGATCTGCAAACATCTCAAAGAGTATTGTGAAGTAAGGGAAAAGGGATTGCATCCTGTTTCATCCAACACAGGGAAGTTACAGGGCTTCAGCAGCATGCTGGTTTCCTCTGTTCTCATTCAGTGTGACCTATACAGTAAGAGTGACCTTACTGTTCTTAGTGTGGCTGATCACAGCAGTTTTAAACAAAGGGAATACATTTATCAGTCATGGCTGCAAACAACATATGCCGGATGCTGCAGGGACAAAAATATGATGGGGCTTCTAAATGCAATTGCACGAATTCAGAGACAGCCATATGGAGCAGTGATTATTAAAAATGATACCCACCAACAATCATTCCCTCAAAGTCTCTTTGTAGAGACAGCTGGAAAATGATCGATACAGATACAAAAATATACTCTTGCCTCATCTTCCCAAGCAGGCTCTCCAAGCTTCTATCAAATGTAGGCTTCTGATATAGGGTCATCGTTGGATGCATCCATGCTGATAGTTCTCATGGTAAACATGAGTACATGGAACATTTTCCTAACTGCTTATGTCAAACAGTAAACTCTTAAGACTGCAAAATATTATAGGTACACAGTGAAACAGAAAATCCCTAATGGAAAATTCTCATTCATGGTAATTCTAGTACGTCAGTTAACATGCTTTTGGGCGTTTTTTTTTTTTCAGAATAAGAAGAAAATGCATCAAAAATTTTGTGTTCTCCTTCATAATAAGATAGGGAACAAGCAATAAGAACAACAAATAAAAAGACAGAAACAAACCCCACTATTCTTAAAAAAGAGAATTATACATATAAAAAAACCATCAGTGAACTGATGTAATCCATACACAGCCACAGTATTGAGTTACGTATCCCTCGGTTTATTGTAAAATGTATGCATTTTTTATTGTTCCCATTGATAAGATTTTTTCTACTCTTATCATGGAATCATAGCTTTCTGTCCTGAGGGGAAACACTGATCATCTGGTCTTGATCTCTACATAACACAAAGCAGGAAAAGATATCAGTTATTACTACTACATTTGTGTCCTCTGTTACAGTCTGTTTAAGATGAAGTAATTCTACCTAATTGCACGTCTCAAACTACTCTTCTACTAGATCCATTTCTTTTATTGTTTCAGTTGTGCTGAAACCTGTGTCACATCAAATCAAGGGCACTTCATTACTGATCTGTGAAAATGTTTGCACTAAGACAATTTTATGCACAGGTACTGGCACAAAGAATGCAACAGTAGCAACATTTGATTCCAACCTCCATTTTATGAGGTCAGAAGGAAGTAAAATTAATCTTAGAAGAAAACATAGTAACTGAGATATTTTCTTTTAAAGAGCAAATAAGAGCATTCTTAGCTCTACAGTAGAACTCTATTTTCCTGAAAAATCATTTAGTTCTCTATTCTGTACAGACATTGCATCAGGTACCTGAAAAATTACTTTTGCAGTAAAATTGTTTCTGAAAATCTGTTAGGCATACTCAGCCCCTTATAAAAGTATGGCACTGTTCAGCAGTTACTAGAAACTGAAGAAACATAAAGATGCTGCATTTTATCTCTTTGTACTCTTTAAAAGTGCTGCATCAGAGAAGCAGGTCTTCTGGCAATATCATAGTACTCTCCAAT
The DNA here is from genome assembly GCA_002909625.1 of Bambusicola thoracicus. NCBI lineage: Eukaryota > Metazoa > Chordata > Aves > Galliformes > Phasianidae > Bambusicola > Bambusicola thoracicus. The sequence continues at coordinate 7,400 of PPHD01018453.1, forward strand.
CCCTGATTCCCCTGAAGAGATGTTTTTGCATTCTTGTGATGTAAACTGAACAACGGGACCAGCAGTTCATCTCCCAATCCTCCACAGTCCGTTTTCTCATGAGGAGAGAAGCACTGTTAACACTACTTTCCTTCAGTATAATGGTAGCCATGGAGCAGCCTTTTAGATATGCTGCATTTGACAACTGAGGGAATTTCTCTGGGCAAAATCTGGCTAGGAGGAGTTGGCCAGAAGTTCTGATTTTCACTTCAGTGTTAGTGAAGGATTGCTAAAAATTAAAATTGCTCAAGAATTACTGAAATTAAAAAGAAACTAACAAATTTATAAATGGCGGTATTATGGCTGTAGTTTTCATTCCCTTATGTTTCAGTGAAAATACAAGCCGCATAATGCAACTTCCTATTCTACATCTGCAAATTTTTACAGTACCTAATGTAATATCATCAATCTTACATGAGAATATGATGTGCTATAATGTATAATGTAATATATCTGTCAAGAATTCCAGAGATGCAGATGTCCCAGATGTATATTTCCTCTTTCAATGCATATATACACATTACACATAAATGGACACAGAGTTCATGAAAATCAGAACAACAGAGGCACCAGCAAGTTCTATTTAAAATGTAACAGTTAGGATGCTGTATGCTTAAGAATATTTCAGAAAATGACATCTGTTTTTTGCCAGTGTCTGCCTCTGTCTTTCATGAGAACAATAGGGCTTTTTCAGACGTGCTTTGTTCATATATTGAGCTCTGATTTACAACATGTGAAGCTACACTTAACACAGTGCTGTGCCCTAGAGCATTTTGCATGTTCCAAGCACATTGCCATTATACTGCCACTGTACAATTACATGGCTTCTGGCTTGTCTCTATCTCTTGTGAAACTGGTTCATAACACAATATGATGATCACAGAAATTATAAGTACAAAGTCGTATAACTTTGTAGTTAGCTTTAACAGTAATATTTTCAGATGGTCTTCAGAGGCCTAAGTTCCATTATTTGAGAGAGAATGAGACTCTTCTGCCCTTAAGAATCATAAATTATTTCTGTGTTCTGAGAGGTCTTACAAGTATATATAAATACCTGAATATACAACCAGTGAGAACAGAGCTAGGCTCCATCCAGTGGTGCCAGGACAATGGGTGCAAACTGGAATACAGTAGGCTCCTTCTGAACTTCAGAAAACACTCCTTCACCATGTGGATGAAAGAGCACTGGCACTGGTTGCCCATAGAAGTTATGGAGTCTCCTTGGAGATCTTCAAAAGTCATCTAGACATAGTTCTAGGCAGGGGATGGAACAATATCAGAGTATCACAGACTATAATGAATTGGAAGGGACTCACAAGGGTCACTAAGGAACTTATAAACAGCAGTGAGGTCATTCTTCTGTCTCATCTTTTCCAAGCTTTTCTAATCCTCATCTGCTCCTCATAAGCCATGTCCTCTAGTCATCTTACCATAATTTTTGCTCTCCTTTGTGCACATTCTAATACGGCTGCAGCTTCAAACATTCTATGAACTTATTCAAGGCAAGAATTTAAATGAAATGCGGGTTCTAGATCCCATTTAATTTAAAATAAAATTTAAAACTTTTACTTTGCAGAACTGTAGCATCATTGAACATTCTAAGTTTGAAGGGATGTCAAAAATGTCAACAAGTACATTTAATGGAAAAAGGTGTTTGAATGAAATTATCCAATCGGATCTTGTAAACTTCCTATTACAGGGACTATGTACGTGAGGAGGTTGTTCCAGTGACTGATAACACTAAATAGGAAACTCAGATAATTGCCATAATGAGGACTTAACAGACACTTTGATATTGCATCTAATAATTTTTTGACTTAATTAACTTCTTCTGCCTGATTCATTACCAGCTGGGACTACCTCTGTACCACTAAAGTAAACAAAGCCTGGCATAAGTTAGGTGCTTTACCATGCCTATTGGATTTTTCATCTAGCTATGACATGATATTTGTTCTTGTCAATCAGCATTCACACAGGAATAACACAGGAACTAGAAAGCATTATTAACAGTGTTCCGAACACCTAGTTTTAATGTGACCACTCTTTTTCAGAAGGCTTATGGATCCAAGCCATGCTTTGTCAGCTGGCATCAAGGCCAGAAAATTATCCATTTCACTTGTTAGTTGTTAATAATGATATATACAACCAAACTAGAAATAATTCAGCAAGTCTTCATCATTACTGTGCTTTTTATTATTAGCCCTATGAATTCTCACTTTCTATTCCAAACATTTTAGAACATGCAACCAGTTTGGTACAATGTACCAGCAATTTATAGGTTCTACATGGCATGGTAGCCAGAAGCTTTTGTAGGACTACAACTTTTTTTTTTTTTTTTTTTTTTTTTAAGTAATCTCCACACGCAGAAAAGAAACAGATAGAGTCAAAGAACATCTCTTAAAATAGCATAAGATAGATGAGATAGATGAGAGGGCACTGAAGAGTGCCATGCTTTAGACATAATGCTTTAGGGATGCAGTGGAGACAACCTAGAGACACTAGAGCGTCCAGCAGAGCAGATAAGACGTGCTGTCAGGGAAGATCTTTTTGAATAGCCTGAAAGAACGGTAAAAATATAGTCATCAAGTGCCACAGCACTCACACAGGTTTTGTGATTACAATAGTCTCTGAAAAATGTTTTGAGAACCTCAGAAGGCCAAGGATGCAGCACAAATCTATATTTTAAAGACAGGGAATCCATTCAGTGCTCCACAATAGAGTCTGTTTTCACTTTCTAAGACTGCACATGTGCATGAGCAATTACAGTGAAACACATTTTGAAGACATTTTGACTGGAAGTATGAGGTATATTTCACCCAGATTTAGAAAAAGGCGGCAATTTAAAATCCTTTCCTTCAGTGTATTCTAATATGGTAAAGCAAGGTTAGACTTATGTGATGCATTACTTATTTAAAGTATCAACAATTATAATTACGGATTATTAGAACATATTATGTCTCACACTGACAATTTATGCAATGTTTTGATTAAAATGAAAGGGGTTTTTTTTCTGATAAGACGATGAGATTTTTCTTAAAAGAAATAACTCCCGATAAGCATTATATAACTATGTTTAATAGTCGTTGGAAACAGTAGAGTGTACAAGGAAAAATAATTCATGATAGATCCTGCAAACTACTGGGTAAAGATCATCCCTGGCATGGTGTCACTGAAGTCAGTGGCATTTTACTGAGATTAGATACAGCTTATTGTATTTTAGTTTTAGTATTTTCCAGCATTCTCCAATTCCATCTTTGGTTTTGTGATTACTCTCAAAGATTACCCTAATTAAGGCTGACAAAAAGCCATGTATATAATAGAGTGGATCAAACTAATCAATTAATATATTGTCACAGATAATGAAAAGTCATGTAATCTGACAGATATTTTGCACAGTTACACGGTAATATGTTAAAAGGACATGAATTTTGGTTTATCAGTAACCAGCATGGTCTAATGGCCTCAGAAGCCAAAGAGAAAACATTTCCAAGTGTGACTTCTTATCGTGGGCTCTGCCACCAGCTTCCTCATGGACTATGATGCTTAGTGTTAATCAAGGAGATGAGTCTCTTGGTAGAAAGCGGGTGCTGGTGTTCTCTTCCAGAGTGACAGAGACTGTGAGTGACCTTCTTGCTGCACTAGTCTGGAAGCGAAGGGCTGTCTACATTCCATAGATAGGGCAAACCTTCCCTCTCACCACAGTTCAAGACTAGGAGCCAAATTGGAACTGAGAGGGAACAGTTTTAGTAGGGAAAGTAGGGAAAACACTACTTCCCTTGCTCTTTAATCATAGGTTTCAGGCATATCTTTCAGACATATATAACACTGTTAATTGAACTCCAGACCAAAACTAGACTCTTAATCAAAATACCTTAAGTCCTCATTTGTAGAGATAAAGTTTGAAAGTGTAGCAAAGTTTGGACTGAGGGAGGAAGCACTCAGTGACATTTGAGATAATTTTGTGTACTTACACAAAAATCACACAGTCATATTGTAGAATTATAGAATGAACTGGGTTGAAAGGGACCATAATAATCAACTAGTTTCAACCCCCTGCTGTGGGCAGGTTTGACAACCACTAGACCAGGCTGCCCAGAGCCACATCCAGCCTGGCCTTGAATGCCTCCAGGGAAAGTGCATCCTCAACCTCTTTGGGCAACCTGTTCCAGTGTGTCGTCACCCTCTGAGTGAAAAACTTCCTCCTAATAACTAACCTAAACCTCCCCTGTCTTAGTTTAAAACCAATCCCCCTTGTCAAATCTAAGAGAATTTCTTTGGTGTCTGCTTTATCAGGCATGTGCAGAAGTATGATTATGATAACTTCGAAATGACAGCATTTTGATAAGCACAAGTTTTAGAGGAGTCATTTCAGTAGTGTAAGCTATAAACTATAAGGTTCTGATACAAGCTCACAGTTTGTAAGCTGGAGCTGTTGTCTTTTCTGTGCCTAGATATATACTTTCTCAGCATAAGTGATAATTGTAAGTTTGTTCACAGTTTGCAGTACAGTCCAGGAAGAGGGATATCTGACTGGCGCATACACATAGCATCACCAGCATCAATTTGGTAATTCAGGTACTCAAAGAGATAAGTATACAGTGTAATGAGTGTTGACCAACAGTCAGAGTGATTAGGGATGTTGACCCATGCCTAAACAGTCAAGTACATTTTTCTTGTTATTACACCTCACATGTCTATCTTCTGTGTACTACAGTCACATCTGATTTTGGTTCACAGCATAAAGATGCAACTCACTTTAAGGAACAAATATTCAAATGCTGTTAGCAAATGTTGTTTTCAGAACTATTATTAGCAAATAGCATAGGGATGGAATCAAAGTAATTTTTGATTTTATCCCAGGAGGGAAAACAAATCCTAGTATTTCAGGTTACGTTTATTGCACAGAATTTTATGAATTGCAGTCTGCTTTTATTAAGCTTTTCAGCCAAATACCCACACAAGATGTCTGTATGACTACCTGTGCAACATATTGTAGGGTATCTGATTTAGCAGAGGGATTGGACTCTATGATCTGTTGTGGTCCCTTCCCATCCCTGTGATTCTCTGATTCTGTGGTTCTGTGTTGTGGTACATAGGGACATGGTTTAGTGGACTCAACTAGTGGTAGTTGAATGGTTGGACTACATGATCCTAGAGGTCTTTTCCAACCTCCAATAGTATAGTGTCCAAATATACACAAAGATAGTAATGTTCTGAATGAAGTATTAACTTGGTCTAAAAAAACAGAAACATCTTAAACACTTTTCTCATTGACCTACAACATAATTCCAGATTAGCAAATTTTAAACCAGCCATTCTATCACGTTTTACCCTTGATAACAAGTCTTATCTTATGTTGGTTTTGTGTATGTAATTTGAAAGGAAGAATTTCATTAACATTTAGGCTCATTGAACTCATAAAGAAATGCATTAATTTTTGATAAATATTCAAATTTTTCTAAATGACTTGTGTTGTTCTTTTGTTGATTGCTATCTATCTGAATATAAAAAGACTAGAATGGAAGCTGGGGAAAACTAGAGAGAAATGATTACAATTTTTCCATTGCAATTATTTCATTTCCTAGCTACTTAGAATATTTTCAAATGTCTGTCTTATATAAATATGCTTTTCCAATGTTTAATAGTCTTGGTAATATAGTAAATATAAAATCTTTCCAAAAATGCTATCAAGGTTGAAAAATGGTTGTAAGGTTGGGAAAGTACAGACCTAGTATTACCAGAGGAATTCAGAAATAATTGTCCTGCACATTTTCTTTACCCCACAGTCACCTGAAGAAGTATTATTTTTTCCCACAGGGACTATTCATTCTCTGGGGATCAGAGAGGATAAGAAGATTTTCAGTGTTTTGTTTTATCCTTGTTAGTTAGTGACTGACATGTATTTTTTGTTATATCATAATGTGTTCTGAAGACGAGATTTTTAATTCAAGTAGCCACATCATAATGTGACATCATCATCATAATGTCATATCCTTCTTTTGACCTAATTCTTACAGATTGAAAATACTTGAAATCCTTTACACTTTAAGAAACAATGAGGTTATACAGCTTGTTCTTATGGATAAGGGTCAGGGTAGCATCTTACAGGCAGTCTGTCATTCTATGAGTACCCAAATAGTAACATGTCATAATTCTGGGTATTTTTCATGTCCCCCTGCCTGCCCACCCCAAGAGGCTGCCATTACAGACTACAGAGGGGAGCACGGTCATGTAGATACAGTCTTTCTTCGGATACTTCATCCTATTTCATAGTTTTCTGTTTCTCCTATTCCACAATTTTTAGTCTCACTCCTATTTTCTTTTATTATGTTCTCACACCTGACCACCTTCATTTTCAAGTTTGTTCTATTGCTTGGATACTTCATTTCAATTGCATGGTTGAGAAAACTATAATTTCTTTAATACTCAGATTTTCCCATTTCCTGTCATTTTCTATTCCACCTCCTGCACAATGGATTTAGTTCCCTTTGTTTTTCTCAATGTCTGAAAAATTTCCCCCATATTTCATTATCTGGCTCTTACACATAACTGTGTTCTCACTGAAATTGCATCTCTGATTGTTTTCCCAGAATTATCTAACCTCAGTGTCCAGCTGCTCCTATCAGTCTACTCCTTTTGTAGGTCTTTCTCACTAAATTTTGATTTATTAAAATTATTACATTTAATTTATTCAACCTTCATACATCATTTCCCCCCACAGCAAAAATCACCAGCCTCCCTATCCCGCCAGTCTAAAACTGCAGACCTCTGACCTTTAAATGAAATCTTTTAATCTGAGATATCTTCTCTCACAGACTGTCTATAATTCTGGCCTGTTTATTATTCTGAACACATTCTGAATCCAGCAGGCCCTCAAAAGCTTTGTTAAATCCTGTACAGTTCCTATAAAATGTTCATTGACTAGGTGAGGGGGAAATCTCCTGGGTCACACAAGCTAACTGTAAACTCATATAAAGCATGACTCCTGATTTACTCAAACACCAGTGGATTTTTCTGGACAGAAGGCACAGCTTTCTCAGGAAGGCACTGCCAGATTTCTAACTTTGTATTTCTAATCTTGGGTAAGCGATGTCATTAAAAACAA
>PPHD01018454.1:0-14543 GCA_002909625.1 Bambusicola thoracicus
CTCTGTCTTTCTTGTACTGGGCGCTCCATACCTGGACACAGTACTCCAGATGGGGCCTCACAAGAGCAGAGTAGAGGGGGACAATCACCTCCCTGTCCCTGCTGGCCACCCCTCTCATGATGGAGCCCAGGATACCATTTGCTTTCCGAGCTGCAAGAGCACACTGTTGGCTCATGTTAAGTTTTTTATCCACAAATACCCCCAGGTTCTTCTCTGCAGAGCTGCTCTCAAGGGCTGCTCCTTCCAGTCTGTGATTCTTATGACTTTTGTAGCTCTTCCAGGACACCCTGATTATTTGTAGTATTATATCCCTTTGAGACAGGTGTCCCTCCACACAGGTTGTTGGGTGCTTTTTTTCTCCCCTCCCCTCCCCCTTTCTTTTCTTTTCTGTATGAATTATTTATGATTATAATAATTCATGATTACATGGTACCTTAGACTTGTTCACAGATTCCTAGACTGTGCAATAGTACCAAACCGTTTGTTCTTCTATAGCTTTGTGATTCTATTTAATGAGAGAAAAGTGTTGCAATTGCAATTTTATATGTATTAGTTTTGACCTGTGATTTTCTGTAGCTTGTAAACGTAGCTATAAAATGACCTTCCAAAACAGTCTCAGAGGAAGAGCTTATAAAATGACCTTAGTTATGCAGGTCACCATGAAACTACATGTAATAAAATGTTACTCTAATAGAGTCTGTGGAATTCTAGTCTAAATTTCAATAATTTCATTCATCATGAAACTGGAATTTTGCAAAAAAATAAAATTGTCACAGTGACTTCTGATTCAGAGAGTATAAGATGTCGTTAATATTTACTGGGGTGTGAAAAAAATCATATCCTTTTTTTGGTTTCAGCTGAAACAGAAGGTAACTATTCTCATGCTTAATGCCCCCCCATGTGGTTGAATTCAGGCCTGCAAGAGTCTGTGGGTGCCTTCTATGCCATGGATGCTAAAAGATGAAAATGTAGCTGCTAATGAGATACAAAAAGCTTTATTTTCTACCCATGAGATTCGGTGTCAGTAGTCACAGTGTACGATTCAATAATTAAAGTGCTTCTTGTCTGTGTTTGGTTGCTGACATTCTTATCATCTGTAGATGATGATACAGCAGACTGAAGAGCACGTTCAGAAGCACTGGGCGTTTAATGACAAACTCTCTGACCTCCAGCAGTGGATCACTGCAACCACTGAGAAGATTGGCTCCTACCAGGGTGCTGATGTGAAGCAGGGCAATGAGAGCAGGGTGGCAGACCTTGAGGTGAGAATGACATCTTAATGCAATATGTTAATTATTCACTTTGCAACATTTAGACCTCAAGGGAAGGGGTTTTATAGCAAGGAGCTCCAGACTGAGGAGACTGATAAGGGTTTGTTCCTCCTGAGACAACTTTTGCTTGCTGCTGCCTTCCTGCTTTGCCCCATGCTGTGGTATAAGGAGCTAGGTAAAAGACAGCAGTGAGAAAAGAGTAAAGAACTGTTGAAATAGGAAAGTGTTATCATAGGACAAGTTTTAAAATTATATAACTATCTTTATTCATGCATACATACAAGTACATTGAACATTACCCTGTTAGCTAACCTTCTGCTGTATTTGAAGTAAGCTCTTCCACAGCTTCTGGCTTTTTCCTATGCAGCAGTATTTTGCAGGCTAGATTCACTCTGGTAGGTTATTTCAGCTGGCAGCTTTTGCTTTCATATGGGAAACCAAGGTATCTCTTAGGAATGCCACAGAAGAGATGCACCGACAGCTTAGGCCCTTTAAGTTTTGCCATCAACTCTTTGATATATGTTGGCTCTTTGCAAGAATCCACAGCATATTTTTTTTCCCGCTAGGTATTTTCTAGCTAGTGCCAACAGAAGCAGCATAGCCTGGACTGAACATGGCCTTCAGTCTGACATAGCCTCTGCTTTACCCAGGATACCTAGAAGTAACTGTAAGGACTGTACGTTTCAGAGATGGCTAGCTGAGTTTCCAGATAAGGAGATCCAGCTGCACCTTGTGGAAGCTCATGGCCAGCTGGTCATGGAGAATTCTTCCCCAGAGGAGACTGCCCATGTTCAGGCAGAGCTGAATCAGCTGAAGGAGTCTTGGAAATCACTGAAAGAAATGGCAACTGGGTAAGTGTGTGTATATGTCTTTTCTCGATGTTCACTCTAGCCAGTATTGGGAAAAAAAAAAAAAAAAAGAAAAAAAAAGCTTCAATGAAAATATTAGAAATATTAGAACTAGAGAATCTGGTGCTTCTTTGAAGCATTCCTGTCTTGAATTTATTATTAAAAAAAAAGTTATTGGAATTAATAATAATAGTAATAAGTCACAATAGTACTATTTCACTAGAGGTGTCCCCCATAGTCTTGGTCAAAATGTGGGTGTCTCATCATCAAGTGTCTCACTGTACTGATGTCTATGATTTTGTGTTTTACAGTCTTCTCAAAAGGTGGCAGTTAAACAGACCGATGGCTGATAAGAAGAAAATAACATTTGTGGATAGCAGACACGTGTCTGGACCAGTCTTCCATTTAGATCTCAACCATAAGCAGGTGAGAGAGGAACTTTGAATCTACCTTTATCATCAGCTTCACAAGAACAATTTTATTGGCTTCATTTGATACTATGAATTATATGCTTGAAGGTAAAGATCTCACAGTCAGGCCTTCAGAAGAAATATCTGACTTAACAGTAACGGCTTGTATTCATTGCTGTTGTCCTGTAATCTAGGAGAAGACAGCAGATGGGCAAAGGACAAGCAGCCACAGTAAGCTCCTGCGTGACTTCGAAGAGTGGTTACAAGGAGAAAACACCAAACTCTCCAAAATTCTTGCTGTGAATTTGTCTTCCACAGAGGAAATCAAGACACACCACAAAGAACTGGAGGTTAGTTTTCCAGAGATGAATATAGAGACAAAGATTGCAATAAGTGCAGATTCTTTCAGAATTAAAAAACAAGAGCAAAAAAACCTTATATTCTCTGTGTTAGGAAACTCCAGAGATAAAGAGGAACTAGTAAGCTCAGGAAATTAGAACAAGTATTTCACTCCTACCAAGAAAGATCTCCCAGAGCCGGAGTGGTAGAAGTGAAAGGAGAAGCATGGCCTGTAGGTGCTGGACTGGACAATTCCAGCATACTATATCAAATATATTTGTTAACGTGATTAAAATATCTACTTGCTGTTTGGAATCACTGTTTTGGTTTCATTTGATTGCCATAACAATGGATGCTGTAAGAAATGAAGCTAACAAAAATATCCAAAGCTACAGGGGTTCTACAGATGAGTGGACCATTTCAAGACAAAAGAGCAACTAACCCTGAATACCCAATAGTTTTATTTAGTACAACTGTTTGTTTAAATGGTAGCTTCTAAAAAATGAAACCCTCCTGAATTCTGAGTTGCTAGTGACCTTGCTTTGGCTGCAGGAGCTGCAGGCTCGTGTGCCTGATGGTCAGCGTCGCTTTGAGGACCTTCTTCATTTTCATCCTGTCATTGGAAATTCTGAAGATCTGGAAGACCTGCGTTACCGTTGGATGCTTTACAAATCTAAACTGAAGGAATCCATGAGTTCTCCAGTAGGTGACAGCACTCAATTTGCAGTTGCTGATCTCTGCCATTGCTGTTTTAGCTTGTTGCAAATTGCTAGTCTTGATTCAGCAATACATTTATATGTACTTAATTGAAACCTCCCTTGGTAAAGAAAATTAAAGGCAAAGCAAATGCAACTATATGCTTATGAATATAAGCACAAACCTTCTTGTATTAAAATAACAGTTATGCACTATTGTTTCCCTTTATAAACAGTATTCAGAGTATTTCTCTGCAGAGTATTTTAATGTGTGAACTTTATGTAAGACTTTATCTCATGATGTACTAAGGATGGCAGAATTCACCTCCATATACAAAATATTTCAGGCCATGCTAAAGGTATTTCTGCGTTCTTAGCATAAACTTATGTAATTATTAATTAAAATCTTTCAAATATTTACGTTATCTTTTCAAGATACCTTAACTGTAGGACTAGACCTTCCAGTTATGTGTTTGGCACTTTCTATGTAGAATTAAGGAATCAGAAGTTGAGCACCTACAGTCTGAAGTCCTAGAAAATTTTCTGCTTCAGGAAACCTTCAAAACCAAAACTTACTTAAAAAACAAAGCTTACATAAAACACAATCTCTTCAAAAGGCTCAGAAGGTAAACATGACCTCTGATAATAAGGAGCATATTTTTAAGTTTTGTTTGCCCTTGACTGTAATAAGTAATGTATCAAAACCTTGTGTAAGCATAAATGTAGTCAATAGGTGTCAGTAAAATCAAGGCTATTGCTAAAACTCTCCATCTGATTCAAATAGCTGAGAGCCTGAAAACATTTTAAATTTCTGTCTGATGTGTGTTAAAAAGCTCATTAAAAATATATCACCTGCTAGTTCACTCTATCCAGATGACCATGAATTTAAAGAAACATCCCCTATGAGGTGAATACTCATTTATAGGTTCCACTGGGATCTTAAATTCATGCTTTTTTCACCTTTTTTTTTTTTCTTTAACAGATTACTAGATCTTCAGAAAAACCAGACAGATTCAGAAAGGTATGAAATTTTCCTGTCATTAAGCTAAAAAATATTTTATCCAACATTTCACAGATAGATCGTTATTTTGAATTAGACTTTTTCAAGATTCTTGAGATTGTTCTATCATTAAGAGGCTCTCTTTTTTCCTTTATTCTTTTTAAAAGTTTTTGCTCTCGAGCTGTACTTGCTATATCTCAAGAAGATGAATATCCATATGCTATGCTATGTGAACTTAATTCGTTTTTCCAAGGAGACTAAGGAAGGGTTAAAATCTCTCTCAAAAGGTTTTAGTACCTAAAATAACCTACAAAATATGCCTTCTGATTCCTTTAGAAACTTCTGGAAAATTACTTTGGATCGTTCAGCCCATTCTCTTACTAATGCAGAAAAACAGAGAAAGTAGAGATTTACCTAATGTTATTAGACTAAATCCTTGCTATAAGAAGCAGAATTTCTTCTGTGAAGGAGTTTCTTATGGAAGAGATGGCGTAAGAAACAGAAGCTGTAGCCCAAAAGATAAGGACAAGCTTAAAGAAAACAAATTAATGCCAGCTTATTTAATCCAAGAAGCTTTAATGATGCCTTTTTCATAAAGTCACCGAGTGTTTCAGTTGAGCTGAACACTGTTAACATCCTTTTTTTCGTGTCAGGATTTGCTTTGTTTACAGTCAATTAGCTTCTGCTTTCACTGTTATTTCCCTTTCCTCCCTTTCCTTTCACAAGGAAAGACGTAAGGCTCTATTTGCTTAACAGAACATAAACTGGATAAACAACATTTTGCATGAACATGATTTTTTTGTTCATACTGAGGCTTTTATCGGGATGTGAGCATAAGTTGGCTGAGCACCACTTGAAATGGAAAACAATGTTGATCCATTGTGGGTGCATTGCTGTTCAGGCTGAGAAGAGAAGCAAACCAACAATAGAATTAGAAGCTGTGGAGTTTTGAATTCAGATTCAATACTTGGTGTGGTTAGAAATGAAAGAAAGATTAGACAAAATATTTTTCTGTGTTTTGAATATCATTTCAAAACCATGGTGAAAAAAAACACTGAGTGGCTGATCTTGGGAGCTCGTTCCTGCAGAAAGTACTCATGTTTGGGGCAGCATTACTGTATTTGCTACATCCAGTGGTTTGCATGCAGTGGGAGGTTTGTGGATCCCTGCCTGGGGATCAGGTTACCTGTAACTTCTCAGCTCCCCCGTGTTTCTGGGTCACACAGAATCTGCAGAGGTGGCAAATTTTTAGGCATTTTGGTCTGATCTCTGCTTCTGCAACATGAGATCTCCAGTGGCTCTGCTTTCTCTCATGTTTGAGTCATAAATATATTGCAGCCACAGCAGATCAACCTGGAAAATGGGAGAACGCAGCTGCAGGCAGTCTCAATCCATTGCATCCAGTTCTTATTCCATTTTGAGCCTGCATTTCCCAGTGTTGGCCAGCATAGAGCCTACTCCACATATATTAGTATGCTTTATTCTGATCATTCATCCTTCACCGAGGACATGCCTTTAGCCACTGGTGCCATTAGGAACACTATGGGGCTAATGATTCTGAAGTGAGCAGCTTCTTGTTGATTAACAAAAAACAGTTGCAGGAAATTGCACTGGCTACAGTGAATTTTTAGCAGGTGCCAGTGACGGGGCAATGTTGATGGATATTTCTGCAGGGCACCTAACACATTCAAGGATGTGCTTGAGCAAAAGCTCAGTAATAAGTATGACAGAAGTTACATTCAAAAAACTGGTTCCCAGCTAACTATAAACACTCCATGAGCATTCTTAGCATAAATAGGAAATCAGAATCTCATTATTTACAGTCTAAGTAGCACTGTTTGATTTATTTTTTCAAGTGCTCAGAGTAATTACACTCCCTTGCTATACAAATGATTCCGGCTTTATTGTATTTACAAACAAAATGATTAGCATTCATTACATCAGTGGTCAGCTAATTGGTTCTTTTGAGATTCTGCTAAGAATAATCTCCTGTAACACAGGGACAAAAGGAGCGTGTAATTTAATCTTATTTAGAAGCACAATTGATCTGGAGTCAATCAAATTAACGCAGCCATTCAGGAAGCTCTGTAGAGCAGGAGTTGCCACAGCTTGCCAGAAGAAAGCAGTTCCGCTTTGTCCAAGCACAGAGGCAACAAGAATTCTTCAAGTCAGAAAGCTGTGTTACAGAATGCACATCATACCTTTGTTAGTGGTGCATTTATGCTGAAATGTGTGGCCCATTTATTTTCCTGAAATTCTGCTGGTCTATCACACAGGGACTCCTCATTTGCCTCTTACCTGTTGCAAGATGGAGAAGATATCTTGCTTCTCAGGACACATTGTCCTTACCTGCTGTTAACATCTCAGATATACTGACTAAAGGCATCCAGTTTACTAGCTTACAGTGGCTCTTCTGGGTGAAGTAGTATCGCATTGCTTTTAAATACAAAATATGTTAGGATGTGTTATACTTCTTATGAGTGTATTTAAAACTAGTGACGCGTTTTTAGTTGTTCATATTTCCCTTCATGATTTGTTTGACACAAATCATTATTGAAGAATTCAACTACTTCTACCGAACCACTGCTCACCATTTTCTAACATCTTTGTATGTCAAAATTAAAATTCTGACTGTGTATATAAGTATTACATAGACACAGATAGATGCATTTCATTGCCAATGAAGGTATCGTACAGGTTAGCAATCACTAAGAATCAATGTTATTTAGCAAAATGGGAGTAACCTGCCATAAAAACTTTAAATTGAGTACCTGGAGTGTCTAGTTAGCTGATTTTAAAAGTAGTTACCTTAGCTGAGATTTTCAACAGCAAGTTAAAAGCCTTTCTTTAAATATCCTTTAAATAACATTGTTCTCAAGTAGATTTTTATCAGGGGTTGAAATCAAAGTAAAGAACTGCTATCCTTTGATACCGACTGGGCTTCCAGTGTACAGATTTGAATAGTACTGATTTTAAAACTTCTTACTCTGTTCTGAAACGTTTGCAAATACTTCACATGTGATGTTTAAGGGGGAAAACGTCACTCACTCCATTGCTGTTGTGTGTGAAGAAATCCTTCAAAATTATCCCTCTGGTAGTTTGCTCTTCCTTATTCTTATAACACTGAACTAAGATCTTTTTAGTGACCCATCCGACCTTCTGCCTTAACAGTGTTGCATAGTGCTTTCTAACTTTTATCCCACATCAAGCACTTTGAGAGAAATAAGTTTCCTCTTCAGCTTGTGTGCTGCAGGTGGGAAACATGTGGGACTTTTTGTGCTTGTCTGGAAAATTACAGAGATGAGTGCTGCTTTAAAGGATCAGAGCGTAGCTCTTGTCCTGTGGCACGCTTATCCTAAAAGCATGTCATGTTGTTTATGCACGCAGAAGCTAACCTTTATAAATCCGTTTGTGTCACAGTAGCATATGGCACAGTGCTTAGTTTTAAGCGACTTTGCAGCAGAAAATCTGAAATATCCGCCATATGTGGCTGCTGTAACCTCAGATACAAACTGCTGGCTTTTCCATGTTTTCCATTTCTTTTAAATCAACCCCTCATCAGAGATTCTAGTTCATCATCCGGCTGTGTTGAGGTACTCCAGGATCTCCCTAAGGGAGAAAACAAAGCTTGCAATTTGCCCATACACTTACTTATTTAGGTATATACATTTATCCTTTTTAAAATTTAAAAGAACATTAAGGTTGCAAAGTCAAGCAATCTGAAGATAGAAAATGTCAGAGCTAAAATTGCTTGTGAGACCTCAGTTAACCTCCTTTCAGCACGTAGATTCTTGTAGCCCTCTATTAGATCGAGAAAGATAAACGCAGGACTCAGAGGGGTCCCAGCCATCTTCACTCATTCCTCACTGCTGGTTACCTAACCTGTGCAGTGTTTGCATTTAGGCAAGTATGGATCTGAACTGAGTGGCTCATTTTCCTTTTGCAGAGGCCAGAAAACCTCTAATCAATGGTTTCCAACTCTTAGTTTCTGCTGTGGCGTATGGGAATGAGCTGCAGCTTTGTCCCAGAGCATGCTGGTTGCTCAGCTCTGTGGGGTCAGTGGCACCCAGCTCCTCCAATCAGGACATCAGCAAGTAAAAAACTTCCTTCACTTTGAAAATGCCAACTGTGATTTGCAATATGTTGTGCCTCTGAGAGGGATGCTCATGGCTCCATCCTGCGAACTACTGGGGAGTTCCAAGTAGTCTCACATAGAGTTAAAAGTCCAACTCTCTTCGTTTTGTGAGAGCAGCCTCTGCTCCCGCAGGAGCTAGTCTCATCCAATTGTCAGTCTCTGGCCTCTGTAAGCAGCAGCTGAATTGTTTCTAGTGGCATTTCAAGTGGCAGAAACCCATGGCCTCTCAGGGGCAAAATATTACTGATAAATGCAACTGCTTGACCAAATAAAGGTAGTGGTTCATGACAATGGCATACTTCTATTTAGAAGAATGGTAAACTGCTGTTACCATCTTCTTGGCAGCTCTGTTTATTCTCAGATGAATAATGAAGTAGTAAAATTCACACCCATGTAGGTGATCCCTTCCAATTGTTTTTCCTCTCTCTTGCTGTAGTCTAAACCCATTATGTTATGATTTGCTCACTGGGGAGATACAGGCCTGGATTCATCCTGTCTAAGCATTTAACTAGGGAGTTTTCATGAATCATGAATAGTGCAGAGAGTACAGGTAGGGATAGACTTTTCACAGGAAAGAACTAGAGGTTAGGTTCAAGGCTAGCACGAGGAGTTTTCTTCTTCATGCTACCAATAGTTGACCTGCGGAACTCTTTGGAAAGGATATTGAGGACTATGCATAGAGTGAGGTTTGTATAGATTCAAGGGGAAACTGGATAAGTAGAAGAAAGATTTACTGAAAGTGAGGAAAGATTTACTGAGTGCTAACTAGATAGACAAGCTGCATCAGACTGAGGGCATGCTCAGAGCTGAGAGCAGCTTCAGGCTGAGAATATTAAGGAGTGGTTCCCCTTATGCATGAGAAGAGCAGGAGTTTTCAGACAGCAGACTATCTGGGATAGTCTGTCAGTGAAATGCTCTAAGATGAATTAATCCAGATGCAATCTTTTTTCTCTACTGAATCATTGATTCAGTGGTACAGCTATGACTTCTGTCAGACATGTTGGTGACATACCAAAACATCAAAAAAAACAATTAATGAGAATGATATAAGCTGCTATATTCCTCTGCTTCCCCATATAGTAAGATTAACAATTTTTCACACATCCGGAAATGTGGTCAACAGCAAACCAGGGGGTGCACTGATTTTTAGCAAAGCACTTCAACAAAATATACAGGAATATTGGGTAGCGAGTTCTAAAGTGCTTTTCTGCTGTTCCCTGTCCAAGTGATTTTCACAGTGCATTTGGTAAGGAGTTATTAACTGCAAACAGATGTAAGTAACCAAGGACTCCTAGGTCTAAACCAGTGCTTGTCATTCAAACTCCCCAACATGAATCAAGTACAAATATCAATGTTCACAGCCAATACAGTTCATTTGGTAACAAGCGTGCATTTAGCATTACACAAAACGCAGCTGTCTACCTCTTGACAATCCATGCTTCTCCTGATACTTTGAGGGAGCAAGGGTAGGGAACAGGCATTTGTCCTTGGTGGTGAACTTTAAATGTATATTTTCATTTTAAATATCAACCTATTCCTTTTCTGCGTGTGTTTCAAAAATGTCTCTGACACTTTGGCTCAGTACCCAAGTATTCCAACTGTTATTCTAAGATGGTGGAAATTAAAGTTCTGTTGACTTCGGTGGAGCATTGCCAGTTTTCCTCAGAGGAGGATCTGGTTTCAGAATATTTTGTGAAGCCTGGATCTGACACACTCTGCAGACACTGTGGGTGCTGGGTAGTAGCTGTACTGGTGCCAATAGCTGCAGTGATTGGAAAAAGGGAATTCCACTGTGTAGTGAGGTTTGCGGTTCCCACCTTTGATCTCACATGGAAATGGAATGTACAAACTGTCTTTTGCAAAGGTGGAATCATGTCAGACTGTCCTTTCCTAACCCAGAATGATGTGCTAAATTGTTGGGAGTGTGGTCCTGACTCCCAGTACACTTGTACAGCCTTGATCACTCCTAGCCCAACACAGCTGAGGTTTTAACCTTGGCCTCAGGAATTCCCTCTTGGTCTGTATTCACAGGTCTTTGCAGCCTGAAAGTATCTCTCTTGCAGTACAGAAAAAATATCTTGATGTAGTCTTAGTAAAACTGGCATGCTTCTTTGTTCATACTCGTGAGAGGGCCCAAAACTTCCATGCTTTTTCAGCTGTATAATCTCACCTATTTTCTACCCTTAAACTGTTGCACCTCTAGCAGTGTTAGCACATGCACACACAAAACCCTGTCACCAATGGTTCCAGTCAGCTCAAAACAACAAAATTACTGTAGGACTTATGTACACAAGACTACCAGAACTCGAACATGTAAGTGATGATTTTGTAAGGGTATCAGTTGAACTCCATGATAAGTAGTTCTCTATCCAGACTTTATTTAATTGTCCCTCTGCATAATCCTGCTGCAAACACTGTAGTTATTGGTAAATCTCCCATGGATTTCAGTGTGTGCATATTGGGGCCCTCATATAATAAGGACTTATCATTGCAAATTTGCTGAAAGCACCAAACTCTCACAGCTCTTGTGTGCCTCATCTTCCATCCTGCAGAGATATCATAATACTGCAGTTGTGATAGGAGAGTCATTTCCATGGCAACTAATGGAATAAAAAATGTAGGATTCTGACCTTGCTGTGTGGTCAAACAAAACAGGGAAGCTGGACAGCACAGACAAAAGTTCATCAAATACAAATGCCTATAACCCCAGCAAGGCAGCAGGAGAGAAGCAGCAGTTAAAAACGGAATATTTATCCTTCTCTGAAATTCTACCCCCAAGCAAAATTTCCTCCACAGATTATTCTAATGGTAGGATCTGCTGTGTTTAGCCTTAGCATCTTACCCTACAGAAAGCTCCAAGGAGAGCAAATGATAGCTTGTAGATAAAGCCATTTCCAACTCGTTCTTTTTGGAGAATTAGCTTTAAAATGTGGTACCTTTTTACAGCTCCTTCCTATAGATCTAAAAACAATGCACTAGATGAAGAGCGTTTGAATCTCGTCTTATTTCTTAGAGGTGCATTAATAGTCTTTACTTTAGAGTCAGTGGTCTGCTCTGAATGTAATGTTGAATCAGTATTGATTTGGGGTAGGAACAATGTGCGCAACATTGGCAGTGTGGTCATAATAGGAAACCAAAGACAAATCTGAATGACCAAAGGACACCTGGTTCCTGGGTTGTGACAAAAGCAGGGATGAGGCACAACTGGAAAAGCCCGCTATTTCCTACCAACTCATAGGCAGGAAGATGGGTTTTGCAGCTGATTTAGGTAGCTTTCAAATTCAGTGCTGAAGGATGTACAGCTGTAAAGCGTGTTTTAGGTGGTGCTGCAAAGTCTGGCAGTCCTTGTCAGATTTGAGTGTCTGAGACAGATGGACTTCTAATTCCATCTGGAGTTTGTAAGGAACATCTTGTGACTCTCAGCCATAATGAACTGTTGAGCAGTTAGTTGTATGTCAGGATCCTTGCCTTTCATAACATCAGCATTAAACCCTATTACGTCTCAGTGGTAGAAGAAGGGATGTGGATGAATTGTCCCATTGCAGAGGTAACTCCAATCTGATCTTCCACCACCAGAACTACACTCATTAATAAATAAAAACAACCCTATCCATGTCTTCTGGAACCCGACAAAGGCCTTCTTCCTTACAGGTAGCACACTATAATAAATGTACATCATATTGCTGCATGTCATGGATATAATGGAGAACTGAAAACAAGTAATGGTCAGTGAGAATGGAAGCTGTCAGTGACAATCAACAGTCGGCACAGTTGACTCCCCTGATACAGCCAGGGTGGTGAAGCTCTGATTTGGTGGGTAAATGCTAGCTGTACCCAGGAAAGTTCCCAAGGGTCCTTACTGTCCCTCTTGCACCCTGACACACACATAACCTTCTGACAGTGCCAGTGTCCAGGGACATGACCTTTTGTTACAGCTGAGATACCGCGAGCTGAAATGGCAGACCAAACAGCTGTTGCTCTGCTGCTCCTACATCTGCCCAATGTCATAACCAAATCTCATCAACCCTCTGAAATAATGAAAGCAAACCCACTACAGTAGGAGGAGGATTTCACAGCACAACTGTCACATCTGTAACTGCAGCTACGTATTTGCCTTCATAATTAAATCTGTAAATGTTTATATAGTGCTACAGGAGACAGGGAAATTTAGAAAGCAGAAGAGACCCTTAAAAACGAACAGAGAGTAACTACTTCCCTCCACCATTGTTCTGCTACTTATCTTCTCTGCTGATATTTCCCATGGACCGTTCATGATTTAGTGGGACAAAAGCACTGCCTGTTAAACCATACATCCAGCCAGAAGTCCTCATTTTTTTGTAGTACTGACACTCCCTGTGGCTTGAGCACAACACAAACTCATCTGAGTTAACTTCCTTCTGTGGAAAACATGGATCTCACTTCAGTGGATATTGAGTGGATATTCATGTTGGAGGTTGATACATACTGCTGTAGCAGCATTAAGCATTAATTCTACGTTCTGAATATAAATCCATGTTTGATGAAATTAAAAATGGATTACTGAGCCCTGTTTTTCTGGAGGCCCTTACAGATTGCTGATATTTAATGAAGCTTGCACAGTTCAATCCATTGGCAGGAAATATGTAGGAATGCTGTCAGTGAAAATCTCACTTTTTAATTAACATTTCTTGAATTTTTTTAGCTCCAAATATGTTCTCTCCCAGTTGTGCTCATCCAGATTGAATTCATGAGGTTAGGAGAGCTGCTCTGAGTTTGCACCAGCATAAGGAGAAGTGACATGAATTCTCTGTGCCTCTTCTATGGCTACTGAGCAATACATGTGACCTTAATGTCCTTCCCAGGGTCACTGTATTGTTATCTCTCATTCTTTCACATCTGATGAAAGTATAAGAGGAACCGAGGCAGACTTCAGTATAAGGCCCTTTTTCTTGCCACCAGCCTCTTATACCTCCAAGTCAGGTCAAGGAGCACATAGCAGCTGGAGAGAGGATAACCAGCTGCACATGCTGCAAATGAGACTCCATCTGCTATCAGAGAGCAGAAGGCTAGGTCCCTCTTCTAGGCACAAGCACCCATATTTTACTGACATGAGATACTGATGCTGACTGAGCAGACCAATTGACAGCTTTGGTGTAAGCATTCGTAACCTCCACTTTCTGATCTGGGAAATGACTTGGAGGCGATCATTTTCTTCTCTTAGAAAGCCAGCAATGTTTTCCTGTTAGAACAAAATTTTCAGCAGTAAATTCTTTAAAATAGTGAAAAGTCACTACATCACCGATGTCAGTCAGCTGCAGCTAAGCACCCAGGCTGGACTTTAAGATCTGTTTTGCTGCGGACAGTGTGGGTTGTTCTGCCAGTTTGATGTATTTGAAATGGACCTCCTCAGTTGCTCTTTGATTTGTGTCTTTCAGAAGCGCTCTGGAGGCATGTGCTCTTTCTTACATCGAGTATGCTGGGCATCACTGCCATTGCAACTGCTCCTCTTGTTCCTCCTGCTCCTGGCCTTCCTCCTGCCCCTGGCAGAGAAGACGCACAGCTGCACGCTGGCCAACAACTTTGCTCGGTCCTTCAACCTGATGCTGAGATACAACGGCCCACCTCCAACCTAACTACATGGCATGGCAAGAGGTGACTCACAGAAGTAGAGACTCATTTTTTTAATAATTGCAAGTATTGTAGATTTTAGAGCTTCTAACAAGGCTGTTTTATCAACTGGATATATCACAAAAATGTATCATAAAAATAGTCCACATTGTTCAAGCATATGAGCAAAATTAATATTTTTACAATATTTTGTTATTATATTTATAATGTGTATATAGAGATTGTGTATGAGTGTGTA
>PPHD01018455.1:3165-14543 GCA_002909625.1 Bambusicola thoracicus
TTTAAGGCTATTTATATTTTCTAAATTATGAAATAATGAAGTAATCATAAGGATAATATTTATTCTGTTTCTTCTCTACTATCAAGACCTTCTCCTTTATGAAGCACATCTTATAGAATGCCCTTAATTTCATTATTCATGAACAGCTTTCTGCTTTACCTTTTTTTTTTCCTCTCTACAAAAAAGTTACCTGGGGACCTCCATCAAGTCTATAGTTTAAGTATTCACTTAAAAGTCAAAAATCAGATCTGAAAGAAACAGCTTTCAAGATTTGTCACCTTTTAGGACTACACTTAGAGTTTCCTATGTAAAAGCCTGTACAGTTCTATAGTTTACGATGTAGTACAGACAGATACGTAACATTTCAAGAAGAATCTATTTAGCTTCCTGTACTTATCTTTCATTTGCCCTCTCATTTTGAGCTTGACTTTTGTATCTCTTTATTAGATTTTGCAGAGTTTCTCTACTGTGGATTTCTAGTTAGTGGAATAGAATCTCATCTTTGTCTTCAAAATTCTTCTGCAGTACAAGTAGATAAAAATCTTAACAATTGCTAGTCTTTTCCAGCTCCACAGACAAATGTGATCAAAAACTGAGTGTTAATCTCTTTTTTGACTATGAATGTGGTGCACTGTTATCAAGACAGTAGGCTGACCTCATATTTATTAGTTTGGTAGTGTTTTCATCCTCTGTGGGATCTCCTGCTTAGATGTTTGAAGTTTGTCTCACTAAACATTAAGATAGCTGTAGAAAATTATAATTTTCAATAAATAAATACATTATAAATAAATTCAAATTTACGTCAGTTTAATATGTGATTCATGAAAGCCTCTTGCTTCTATCGCATTTAGATACAGTGGATGTCTGTGGAAATGACAGCAGAGCTGCAATTTGAAGAAAAATAGAGTCTAAAGCAGAGACAATGAAACAAATTTCAAGGTTATCTTAGTTATATGTGGGGTTTTTGGTTTTGTTTTTGTTAATTACATTAGTGCTGAGAGTTGTGAGGTGCTGGATCAGGCTGCTAGAGAGGTTGTGAATGCCCTGTCCCTGGAGGTGCTCAAGGCCAGGTTGGATGGGGCCCTGGGCACCCTGGTCTAGTATTAGATATGGAGGCTGATGGGCCTGCCTGTGGTAGGGGGGCTGGAGCCTGATGATCTTTGAGGTTCCTTCCAACCCAGGCCATTCTATAATTCTATGATACTGTTTTTAGACAAAAGCAAAACAATTCTAGAACCTGCATGATTCTACGTAGGTGAATATAGATGTAAGTACAATGTATATGTGTGTATATATGTAAATAAAAAGCCTAAAAATGACAGTAAAATTTTAGGAGATTCTAAGTCACAAGAATTTAATGATGTTATTTTCAGACATTTTATTTACTTTCAAAAGAGTTAAAATGCCTGCCAAATTATTCACATGCAGAAGTTTTCATCTTTTTTTTCAATGGTGTTAAGAGACAGGACAAGGAGTAATTGGGTACAAACTGGAATACAGGAAGCTCCATTTGAATATGAGAAAAAACTTATTTACTTTGAGGGAGACAGAGCACTGAAACAAGCTGCCCAGAGAGGTTGTGGAGTCTCACACATTCTGGAAATATTTAACAGTTCTTGAGAAGTCTCTTGGGAAAAAAAAAAAAAAAAAAAAAAATCAACAACAATCTTTGTGTTTTACTTTCAAAAGATAGTCATTTGTTAGCATTATTTCAAAAATGAAGCCTGACATTTTACACTCAGCTGCATAGCATTAGCAACTAAAATGCATACTCAAGCATCCAGGAAGCTGCCTTTGCTTCTAAAAAGGATTGAAAGCTTCTGTGTTCAGGAGATTAGACTGAGTGAACATGCCAGAGGTTTATCCTTATATTTAAAAGAATAAAAAATGAAATGATACTTCTAAATAGAGTTTGTAAATTTGTTTAACAGTACATATAGACAATTTTCAAGCTGATTTAACTATGATCTATTCAACTCCAATTCATGACTTAGATCTCTGTGTGCATTTGAGAAATCCCATTCTCATACATCACTTAAAGGAAGATATTTTTTCAGGCACATAAGATTACTTAATTAGCTTAACTTTATGGTGTGAAAAAACAAGAAGACCTGTGGATTTGTGTGATGTAAATGGAGGCATTAGTACTGTTACTTAAACTTAAAGAAACCTACATTTAGACAACAGACTACCTCTCTACTCTTAACTTGCTTATTTTAATGTTTTCTGTATTTCAGTTTCAATAAAGGTTGTTGCGTAACTATGTTCTATTTAATGTGTTGCTTCTGATAGAGGCATAGGTGTTCCTAATCTTAGCCATGTTAATTAATCCTAATTTTGCCAGTCCTTTGCACATCCATTTCTATTGCTGAAAACTCCAGTATGGTCATATGAATGAGGTCTCCTTGCACCTGTTACATTGCAGCCTGTCTTAAAAGAAGCGGTATTATCTGTACATGTAAAAGTGAATAAATGAGAAAATTTGGTGCCTGAAAACTGGCATCAAGCATAGGATTTGGTATTTTCTGTAGCTCTGAAAACAGATTGCACGTGACTGTGAATAGTAATTCATTTTTTTTGTATCAAATGCTGTATAAAAGACATACATTTTTACGTATAACTGGATGAAGCAGCATGGCTGCTCCTTTGTATTTTCAGAATGTCATTGAGATTTCTACTTTTTACTTGTGGGGCTGTGATAGATGAAAGGACCTTGATTGAACACCCTATATAAAGGAAAATATCACTAGATATGCAGAACATATCCCACTGTACTGTGCTGCAGTGTGAGAAGAAGCACTGATGTCAAGGATTCAGGCCCATTAGGCTTTTGTTCAGAGATTAGAGTGTTACACTGAGAAACTACAGAAGTAAATGGAAGTAACATGGACACATCAAACAATTTTTAGTGTAAGTATGATGCAAGCAAATTTAACACTAATTTAAATCTCTAGTCTAGAGATTCTTCTATTTTTATTTTTTTTATGCACATATATAATGGGAAATAATAAAATGGTTGCAATAAAGTAGCCAGGCAAATAGCATTGTACCGAATAATTTCAGAGAGATAAAAAGAAACTACATTTAGTTTAGATCAGGACTGAAAATTCCCCTTGGCAAAAAGGCTGTCACTCTGAGAAATGTTCATTGCTGCAGTAGATGAACATAAGTAGTCTTAACCTTTAATTGGTGGGAAATTGAGATACACAGAGATTAAAGTTTTCATTGCATCTTCTAAGTGTAGGCCAGGCAATTTACAAAGCCTAGAGCATTACGTAGTGCTTTAAAATTTGTCCATCCTACACTTGCTGCCCTCATCTTATCTCTTCCTATAAGAAATAACTTAGACCATGAAGGATGAGCAGGTTGATGTGTATAGGAGCTTAGGGGAGGTCAAAGACTCCACAGTGAGTTGGCAGCAGCTCAGTTTTCACAGAAAAGATACATGAAAAGTATCTATGCTTCACTGTGTTTACAGCAAGAGCCAGTTACCATTCCTTTCTGACAGCAGTTCTAATAAAGCCCCATTTCTAGCACCAGGACAGAATTATTTCTGATAGGGAGTTAGTAGATGGCTTTGGTTTTCCCCTTGCATTCCTTGCAAGGGAAGATGCAGAATTTCTGTTGCAGTATCACAAGGAATCACAATAAAATAAAATAAAATAACAAAAACATGTTAAGAAGATCTAAGGATTTGGTAGCCAAGGAAAATGGAATAGATCAAGCAATTTTTAGTTTATCTGTGAAGCTGTCTCTCCTGTTTTTCCTGCTTTACTTTGCATTTGCACACTCCTGTCACTTTATGAGCACAGTTTCTGGCATGTCTAACCTTATGTGATCTGATCTGGGAAACAAAACTAGTGAAACAAGTACTGAGGCTGAATTCATTTCTTTTTTTCTGATGATTAGCTCCTTAAATTTTATTTTTTAAAGTTTATAGAGCAGATAAGGCATAAATCAACAAAATTAGGAGCAGAGATACAGTAAAAGAGTTGCTTCTTTTGCTTATATCTTGAGACTTGCTTATCTGTAATGTGAAAATGTTCTATACCTCTTAAGCTTGTAAATGATTTAAATTCTTCAGAGGCACTGATTTGAATCTTATTAACACTGATTTGTGTCTCTCATTTTTCTGAATATGCAGTACTTCTCAGTTCTTTCAAGTGAAACAGCAACATATTCCACATAAACTGTAAGGGAACTATGATTTCTCCAGTGATTTACATGGAAATTTTCCAAAATTCATAGAAGATTTTATTTCAATTTTCTCTCTATCTGCATATACGTACATATATATTCCAACAATTCTCATATACTGTTCTACCCTTATAAAATATATCTTCTTTACTACTTCTTATACATATATTTATAAGGAAAAATACCCCTTTCAACACAGTCATCCACACATATATTTATAAGCACCTGAAACTAGGGAAAAGATGCAGAGAGAAAATATAAATGTTTCCTGCTGGAAAATGGAAGACAAAAATTGCCTCCATTAGGTCATTTATATAAAGCTATAGATTGATGCTTCCTGACATGAGCAAATTCTAAAATAGAAAATTATGATGGTTACTGTATTTTGTTCAGGTTTTTTGTTGTTGTTCATTTTGTTTTGTTTTGTTTTTTAAATAAACTATAAGCTCAGTTTGATCTCGCAAGGTAATCCAATATGAAATAGCAAACAGGGAGAAATGTGGTTTTATGATTATATGATACTGAAAAAGCAATGTAACTAAAGTAAATATCAGAATGTAGTCCTATTGAAATCCACTGGTAATTGTGATACTTAATATTATCAATAGATTATACAGAAAGGCTGAACAATGATACTGGAATTTCTAAAGAACCACTGTGTAATTGATGCTGCAGTATACAGAATACAGTAGCAAAAATGACAGTATGATCCTGTGAGTTTTCCTTCATTTTGATCTTTTTCTGTTTATATTTATATAGTATACATATATCTTTAATTTAGAGTAGCTGTTAAATACTAGGCATGCGTAAGCATGCTGTAATCCTGTATGCCTGAGTCTAAAATGACCACATCTCTATTTCATGTATAATATTCCACTATCAAACTTGCAATAAAAGTGATTTTATGGGAAAATATTCAATTTTAAGTTTAACCAGTTAAAATGTAGCCTTCCCTCCTCACACATTATACAAATCTTATCATACAGAAATTCTGAATGGGAAAGTAATTTTCCTTAGATCTATAAAATCCAGAAAATAGCAGTGGAGTTAAGTGTGGATAAATGAATGCTAAACTAAACTAGGCATTATCCCTTCCCTTAATAGGATCAATTGAAACACAAAAATGTTTTAGAACATACTCATCAGCCACAAGTTAAAGACTTTTAATGAGAAAGCCTTACTTGTTAATATTATCAGGGCAGGTACAGGAGAGCATAATAATACTGACCCAGGAGTCAAAAGGGATTTTGATCCACAGAACATCCCATTGCTATCTTACATCTTTTAAAATTTCTTAAGAACATTTTTTATTTTCTGAGAAAAGTGGCTGTCATAGTGAAGTGTGGGAGGGTTGTTTTATTTATTTATTTTTAGTTGTTTCTTTTTAGTTGAAATTTGGTCATTTGTATAGGCAATCACATTTTGTTTAGACAAATACTTAGATCAAATTTTGTACTGGTGTAACATGTGTTTGACCTTTCATAGACTGTCTTTGACGAAAGCCTCAGAGTTGAAATCAATATATTTCAATCATGATCAAAGCTGCACTCTTCCTTTTACATAAAGAGGGAATGAAGACATTATTCTCCAGACACATAACAAGTATTTGTGTTCGCAGAACTTTCCACCTATCATATTCCTAAAACATAGCCAGATCAGAATACATCATGCTTAAAATCCACCTGCTCTCCATTGTGATCAAGATTTCATCTTACATTTTTGGCATTACATAAATTTTATTTGATTAACCTTTATTGTTATGTCTAGAGTATTTTTTTACATTTTGAAATTATTTTTCATTAAATCAATTTACCTCATCTGACATAAATCTCAAAATATGAAATTATTTTACTATTCTATTTGCAAATATAGCTACAGCAGTCATTAACCAGCATTGTTCAGTACAGTAGCTGACTTTAATAAGAAATTCCATGTTACTGAGTTTTAGAATCTCTTAAACTTTCTAATACAATTTTTTAAGTTAATATCACTGTGAACATTTAGCATGATCATTTCCATAAAAGCTATCTGAAATTAAACTGCAGTCAGCTCACTTCACTAGTTTTGATTGCTTCTAGAACTAACTTTGCTACACAGCATTTTAGGTATACCCATAATGCCGCTGGGGATATGACTGGATCAGATATAAGCATAGCCAAGTTCATTTACATGCAGCTTGATGGCTGCAGTGCAGATACTGCAGCATAAGATCAGCATAAACTAATGCACAAATAAGCATTCATCCCTTCTGGGCTTGGATAGGCTATGCTGAAAATCCATGTTACATTCTCACTCTTATTACTATCAAACAAGTCAAACATGAGTGAGTTGTGCCTACTGGTACTGAAAATCACACATTCTGTCAGAGGTGTTGGCTTATCTTTTTCCGTTGTGTGCTCTAGATCTAGCTATTCCAAGAAACAGTCAATAACACAGTGAGAAGTATGTAGCATAACACAGAATTTGAATAACAGATACATAAGCATATGGAAAATAGTTAGTGGTGATTTCAGTTCAACTTGTCAATCACAGTGACATTTTCCTGAGTGTTCAGAAATATCTGCAGTCATTGTGGTTAACTTCGCAAAAAGACTAGATTTAATATTTATATTTTAAAAAATCTTTAGATTTAAGACACAAAATTGATTGAAAGAAGTCAACAATAGTAAGAAACAAAACTTCTAAGAATTTTTACCTCATCATTGTGAATACATTTGTTTCTTAAGTGGTATAGTGTATTTCTGTAACTCTTTCCAGTCTGAAAATGCAAGGATCTGTCTATACATAGTTGTAAAAAATAACAGCTGTCATCCTGAGTATTTATAGGATGTAATACAGGACTACACTGACCTTTTCATTCTATGATCTCTGCTAGGGATTCCTGATTTTGTTTTACAGTTCTTACTCTCTTCATTTGTTATAGAGGGTCTTAAAGAATCACTTAGTTCTTTCTATAATAGTATGTGTGTCCAACCTTTCAGCTTGCCTGAGGTGCAGAGTGAAGAGGAATTGTCTTGGGCCGCATACAAAATATTTATTAAATCTATATAAATAACAAAACCTCCTTTATTTTTAAATATATTTTTTATTAAAACATAAAAAAATATAACAAGAGAAACTTAAAGCTAGTGGGATATGTTTTTGTGAAACTAATGAATGTATTACATTATTTTACAAAATAACAGAAGCCAACTTAACTAAGAAAGATTATGTCTCTGCCTAATAACAAAACCCGCATGTCTTCAGAGGTTCACACGTGTAGGTGGGCTGTAATGTGGTTAGTAATCACTGTTTTACTCAATCAGTGGCACAAGAGAAGTAATGTGTAATACATGCGTTTCAGTTCAACTGAGTGTGTGGAGGGTACGAGAGGCAGAGTTAGCACTGTTCTGCTCCCAATCCTCTACTGCATTCCATTGTTGCCTAGTGAGCCCACATTCAAATTATGCACAATAGATTCATGAAAAATGAAAAATACTACTAAAAGTCACATCAGAATGTTAAAATTTGTGGGGCTACATTACTAGCTGTCCCGGACCCTCAAGCCACAAGTTGGACAAATATGTTCTAAAGACTTCTTATCCTCTTGAATGCATTTTGTCATCTCAGTCTTTTCTTTCTCCATTCCATTTTCACTCTTTTCTGATCTTCCTCTTCAGATTGTTGTGTTGAGTGATTGTTGTGTTGAGTGATATGATTTAGCTGGGGAGTATTGGTGATGGTTGGACTGGATGATCTTTTAGGTCTTTTCCAACCTTGATAATACTGTGATACTGTGATACTGTGATATACTAATTTTCCTAACAACAGCAACCCTACCAAGCATTATTCACCCTGTAACTCTTCCAGGCAGGTTGCTTTTCTGTCACCATTTATTTTATGTAACTCTATGACATTAGGATTCATTTTACATTCTGCCATCCAGAGCTTGCTTCCATATCAAATTTAGCTACTGGACACCTATCTCACTTACTAACAGCAGTGTATGCCAAAAACACTGAAGAGATTAAGTGTTGAGGTGTAAGTAACTTGCTTACATAACTGACAATTAAAAAATATGAAAATTTGTGATGTTCTGCAACAAGCACTATGGAAAATATAATTTGGACTGCATATCCAGACAAAAGAAAAGTAAGTATTTGTTCATTAAATTTTTTCTATTGCATTAAGAGGAATTATAACTGCTTAGATGTCATAATGCATTGGATATATTTTTAAAGGATATCCTACAAACTGTGGAACTTTTGACCCAAGAGATACTTACACATCCCACTGATAACCTGCATTAATTTTTAGTCCAATTTTTGTTACTTTCTCCTTTTCTTTCTTTCCCCTGCATTTTATTGTATGTACCATTTATTGCATTTTGCTGGCTTATCCTAATCTTCTTTTATCCAGTTAGTTCAAGAACTACATCATTTTCATTCTTTATTGTATATTTTCTGTTATGTGTTTTATGGAAAAGTTTATTTGAGTACCATTTGCTCAACTTTCAAATTGTGTTCCCACTAAAAGAATGATTTTACCTTCTTCTTCCCAGGTCATTTACTCCAGTTGTGGCATCTGCTTCCTCATCTGGAGGAATGGGGCGAAGAGACTCCAAGGAAGAATACCCTTTTGTATTTCTCACCTATCTTAATGTACATCATGCTGCTTAATTAGCATTTTTATGACTGACTGCAGAAATACAACATTTCTGCTCCTTGAATTCAGTGATCTGTATTTCGGGCCTTCTTCTCTGCTGCTTTGATAAGTTACAAAATTACTTTTACTCACTCAAATTCAAATGCTAAAAATTGACATTCTGGTGTAAATTTATAGTTCCAAATACAAATAATATCAAAGAAGAGCAAAAAGCAACTCATATTCCATTTTTGCCTCCACACTGTAAGCTATAGGACTTTTATTGTACACTTAAAACCATTTTCTTTAGTGCTGTCTTCACAGTAAAACTCTTTACTGCAGTTTTTTATTGACAATTTCTCCATTTAAAGTACATAACTATATATTATCTTCTTTATCATTTACGGTCATTTCATAGACTTAAAATTTCACAGACAATTCCAAGGCACTAGGTCCTATATCTTTCTATTATTTTTACATGCTTTTCCATTGATTCTCAGGGGACTGGACTAAGCGTTAAGATTTAACATGGACACAATGTTTTGGTTTTTTTTTTTTTTTTTTTTACCTTATCTATTCCAATATAGTACCTTATTTTAAAAATATTTCAAGTTAAATATAACATGTACACTGACAACACCATTCCTTCACAAGTTATCAGGAAAGAAAATTCTGAATTGGAAAAGATTTTTCTGTTTGCATGCATCTTTAAAATAACTATTTTAGGGCTCTTCACATTACATTTAGTACTGTAGGATTTCCATTCTCATCATTATAATAGTGTGAGGTTTCATTATCATAGAATCATAGAATCATAAAATGCTTTGTGTTGGAAGTGACCTCAAGGATCAAGTTCCAAACTTTTGCTAAAGGCAGGGCTGCCAACCTCTAGATCAAGTACTAAATCAGAATGCTCAGGGCTCAGGTCTTGAACATCTCCAGGGATGGGCATCCAAAACCTCTCTGGGCAGCCTATTTCAGCACCTCACTACCCTCTCTGTGAAAAACTTCCCCCTGATATCCAACCTAAATTTCCCCTCCTTTAGTTTAAAACCACTCCCTTTGTCTTATCACTATCTATCTGTGTAAAAAGTTTGTTTTTCTCCTGTTTATAATCTCCCCATGAGAACTAGGAAGCCATAATGAGGTCTCCCTACAGCCTTCTGTTCTCAGGACTGAACAAGCCCAGCTCCCTCAAACTTTCTTCATAGGAGAGGTGCTCCAGCCCTCTGATCATCCTTGTGGTCCTCCTCTGGATCCTCTCCAAAAGCTTCACGTCTTTCTTGTGCTGGGGGCCCAGACTTGAACATACAGTACTCCAGATGGGACCCCACAATGGCAGAGGATAGGAGGACAGTCACCTCCCTTGCCCTACTTGCTGGGCACCCTTCTTTTGATGCAGCCCAGGATATCATTGGCCTTCCAAGCTGCAAGCGGACACTGTTGGCTCATATTATGGTTTTCACCTACCAGAACCCCCAGGTCTTTCTCCACAGAGCTGCTCTCAGTGACTTCTCCCAGCCTGTATCCCTGTATCCTAATTCCATATATCTGGGATTACTTTGACCCAAGTGCAAAACCTTGCACTTAAGTTTTTTGAACCTCATTACGTTCACAAGGACTCACCTTCCAAGTTTATCAAGGTCACCCTGGATAACATTCCTTCATTCTATTATATCAACTGTACTACCCATCTTGGTGTCATCAGTGAACTTGCTGAGGATACACTCAACCCCATCATCTATGTCACTGATAAAGACGTTTAAGTGTATTGGTCCTAAAAAGGATGAACTGCTGGGGGACACCGCTCATTGCTGACCTCCACCTGGACGTACATCCACTGACCACAACCCTCTGACTATGCCCTTCCCACTAGTTCCTTATTCACCAAATAGTCCACACTTCAAATTCATATGTCTCCAATTTAGAGGTAAGGATGTGATGCAGGACCATGTCAAAAAGCCTTGCACAAGACCAGGTAGATGACATTGGTTGCCTTTCCTTCATCCACTACTGCCATCAATCATAGAAGGCCAATTACACTCAATAATAATTATTAACTTCGGGAAATTATTTTTGCAAAGATTCATATTGGTCACAAATATTCATAGGTGCTTTTTTTTTCTGTCACAAAAATGGCATCATCCAGGGCTGATTTTGGAAACCATTACACTAATTCATGATAAGTGAATAACTCTTGAGATATACCTTGTTATTTGTTCCTCATAGTCCCATGCATTTTACACTTACTCATCTTATCAGAGAGATTGTCTCTATTGTAAACAATTAAAATACATAGACAATCATGATTAACTCTAATGAATGTATGATTGTGAATACTATCTATGATGTTATTATTTCTACAAAGCTCAAAGATTTCTTATACTTTGAAGCTATATTTCTCACTCAACTACCACTGGCATTCCACATCTTTCAATACTGCTGTGAATTGCTTTAGGCTAGTTATTTCTTAAGAGAAAATATTTATTTAAGCAAAGATCTTATTTATTTAGGAAAGGTGTTCACATGTTTGATATCTTAAAAAAATATATAATAAT
>PPHD01018456.1:0-11209 GCA_002909625.1 Bambusicola thoracicus
ATATGCTGAATTAAATGTTGGAAAAATTAAGAACTGCATTTTGGTTTCACAGAAACCCACAAGTCTTGCTGTTATTTCTCTTGGAGCCAGATCCAGCAGGATGCCATGCAGTCTCTCTCAGTTGTTTTGAACGTGAGCTGAGCTTAATGTGAGCTTTTATTGTGTTTAGGAGTACGATGAATTGGCAGAAACACAAGGGAAACTGGAAGAGAAGCTGCAGGAACTTGAAGCCAATCCACCAAGGTAAGGATAGGAGTGATAAAGATGAGTAACGAGGAAAGCAGGGCATTATTCATGTAGTGCTCTGTATTTCTGAAGGGAAGGTTCTAGTTTTCCTTAGAACATTACACATAAAGTCCTCTTTGCAGACATGACTTGGCTGAGTTTGGTTTTGGCGTTTGCTTTGTGTGTTTTGTTGGTTGTTTTTCTCCCACTGAGGAAGAACTGGTAGAATACATTTTCCAAAGCAGCATGTTTACAACGTCCTGCTCCAACAAGCTAAATGTCTTTTCTGTTATATTCTCTTCCAGTGATGTTTATCTGTCTTCAAGGGATAGGCAAATACTTGACTGGCATTTTGCAAACCTGGAATTTGCTAATGCTACACCTCTCTCTACGCTTTCGCTGAAGCACTGGGACCAGGTAGCTAATTAATTAATATATTCGTTCTGCAATGTACTTCAAAATCCATTTCATTCCCATGGAAGCTTCTCTGTGTTAACTGTTTCAAAACTCTTGAGTGCTATCTGCTTTAATGCAAATGCTCATCTCTTAAATGTTGTCACTTCCTGATGAAATTCCAGGAAGCTTTCTCTGAATGTTGAAACAATAATAATACTGTCTCCTAAACCTTTTTATAACTATTAATTGGTTAATATCATAGGTTTTTAAATCTATTAGACTCATTCTTTGAAAATGTTTGTTGAAAACATTTTGCCACTCTACAGTGGCACGGTACAGTGATGTGACTGTTATAAACATAGACTTTCCTGTGTCTTCATTTTTAGGACGATGACTTTGAATTCACAGGCAGCCACCTGACTGTGAGGAATGGGTATTCCTGCGTGCCTGTGGCCTTGGCAGAGGGGTTGGATATTAAGTTGAACACAGCAGTTCGGCAGGTTCGCTATACAGCTTCAGGTATGTGAAACCACTTCATGATAACAACTGCTCTGAGGGAGAACAATCAAGTAAATTACAGCTCAGTGCTTCTGGAAGTGAATGGGTCTCATGGAATGCTCCTATCTTAAGTTTTAGGTTAGAGAAAGACACGTTTCTTATTGTGATTAGTTACGTAGGAAGCTTTAACAGATTTACAAATCTTTAATGGATTTTGCTTCTTTCTGTGGCCAGCTTGACTCCACTGTTTTCAGCTGTAATTACCAACTAAAAGGTTTCCCTCTCTTCGCTCTGTTGTAACTGAAGTTTTTTGGAGTAAGAGGACTTCAGTTGCTGAAGATAGCATAGACTCTGCTGTTAGAACTCTGGGTGTAAGATCCACATGGAAGGAATACTGTTCTTCAGTGCATTAATCTTGGGGAAACTCAGTGAGAAAGTGACTCAGCGAGAAGCACATTGGCTGTGTACTTATGCATGTATTTAAATATCATGAACCTTTAGGTTTATCCCAGCATAGTCCTTTTTGGATGCTCTGTCAGTTCCACATTTTGGTATTTGCACTCTGTGGTTGGTAATGTTTGCTTGCCTAGAAGTTAGGTTAAGCTTGGTAAAGTTTTCTCTGTAACAGAACTGGTTTCTGCTGTGGCTGTGCTTTTATAATAGCCTTCTAAATTTTTGTTAACCCAGCGCCGAGGCTTTTATAAGGCCTCTTGCCTCACCTATTAAATGGCAGATTTTCTTTTCCAGGCTGTGAAGTGATTGCTGTCAACACTCGTTCTACCAGCCAGACATTCATTTATAAATGTGATGCTGTGCTGTGTACCCTTCCCTTGGGAGTCCTGAAGCAGCAGCCTCCAGCAGTACAGTTTGTGCCACCTCTCCCTGAGTGGAAAACTTCAGCAGTGCAGCGTATGGGATTTGGCAACCTTAACAAGGTCAGTCCTCATTGAGGGAACTGCAGTGGGGTGGGGGTTGTGATGGATGGAATCTGAAATGTTTGCGGTGGATGGAAGGAGAATGTTTCTTCCGTTCCTCCTCTGCTAGGCTTGGGTGTTGAAAATTATCTGAAGAACTGTGTATGATTTTTAACTAGTTAAATTTCAGCAGTAGATTGACAGGGAACATTTACCATAGCTTGGTAAGCAGTAAACAAATAATGTGATAGGATGGGTATTAACCTGTGAAACACAGTAAAGGTATATGCTTGCATGTATGTGTCTCCAGATTTTCCTTCCTGCACCTTTTCAGTGATGAAAGTCAATTAATGTAATCATCTTTGTTTTGATTTTTGTTTTTTTATCCCACTGATTTTATTGTTTCTTTGCTTCCAGGTTGTGTTGTGTTTTGATCGTGTCTTCTGGGATCCAAGTGTCAATTTGTTTGGTCACGTTGGTAGCACTACTGCAAGCAGAGGGGAGCTCTTCTTGTTTTGGAACCTGTACAAAGGTATTTGTGCTGTATGTCTACTTCTGCCAATTTCTTGTTTTAATAGATTCAGATCCAAAAATGAGCGTTCCTTCAGGTGCTGTTATTTTTCACGCATGAATATGATAAGAAGTATTTGTTGGAAGGCAAATAGAAGGAGAGAGTTGCAGTGAATTAGGACAGGACGTGGAAGAGTATGGGTTCACTAGTGCTGAGTTTGAGGCTACATCTGTGAAATGACATTGCTTCCCACTGGGTCAGATGGCTGAAAGGGGAAAAGTTAATGGCACTTTCTTGTGGATACGTAGGTGAGAGTTAAAATGATAGCTGGATGGTGGAATAAAGTGGAACTGATTGACTTTGTGATGCTGCAGTCATTTACTTCTGTCATGTGGTGTATTTCTGCAGCCATAGCGTTTTGAGAGAGACTTCTTTAGCTTAGAGAACAAACTGTAGAGGAAGTTATCAATCCAGAAACAATAAATGTAGAAGCATCACAGCACACGTTGTTATCTGAATTCTTCTCAAATTGCTCTTTTTCTGGATGGTGTTCTACTGCTTCTCCTTTTGGCTCAGTTTGAGATTGTTTCATCTGAGTGTGCATTGGTAATGAAGAAATGAAAATAATTTGTGCAAGTGAGCTATTTATGCAGGTTTTGTTAATGTCTTCTCCCAAATAAATCTTTCCCCCTCTTCTACGTGCTGGCCCTCCTGATGTATTGGTTTTCTATACATCAGTTTTCTAGTAATTCCAAGTATTACCATAGTGTATATTCATCTGTTTTCATCTTGGTAATTCAACATGATAGGGGATGATTGAGAAGTATGTTCAATTTGTTGGGTTTTTTTAGCCTTGTGATTTAGCTGCAGATAATAGTCAGACTCATCTGGTTGAAATGTTAGGATTTCAATAATTCACTTATATTCTCTCGCCCTCCCTCTTCCTCCCTGGTTAGCACCCATCTTGCTGGCCTTGGTAGCAGGAGAAGCAGCAGGAATCATGGAGAATATCAGTGATGATGTCATTGTTGGACGATGTCTCGCCATCCTCAAAGGCATATTTGGTAGCAGTGCTGTGCCACAGGTTAGTATGGATAGCTCCTCCACTGAGATGTCTGTATACTGCCGTACTATAAAAAGTAAATGGTAATTTTAATACCAGTTAACAGACCAAATGCTGGAAGTAATTGTAGAGCTGTTATTGAAAGTGGCTTTCTCATCCTCAGCCTTCTGCTGTTTTCTGTATGATGGTCAACCATTCAAAGGAAGAAGCAGTTCTCAGCTGTGCTGAGTTCTCTTAAGCATGCATTTATTTAACATGTTCGTAGTTTGGCAGCTTACATGCTGTAAGTACGTGGTAGTGAAGTGATTTGCTGGATGCCATTCAGCAGTCTGCATACATCACGCTGTCATCTGTGCTATCTGATGAACTATGTAGAATGCAGAACTTGCTGTGTGAGTACATCTATCAAGGTAGAGAAGCAGAAAAATTAAACCAAAGCAACAACGCTTCACTGGAATGCAATCCATCCTCCTCCTTACTGTGCTTTTTCTTGTTAGTCTTGTCTTTTCTCTTTCTGGCTGGGTTTTCTTTTCCCTAAAATAGATGTAACCTGCACCAGCTTTCCTGTAGGGTCCCCCTTCAGCATTGAAGCCTGCTGTGAGATCTCCCCAGAGCCTTCAGCATCCAGGCTGAACAGCCACTATCTCTCTCCCTCTCTCTTCCTCTCTCCCTCCCTTTTATCCTTCATTTTGTCTTTTGTATTTTGTACTAACTATAAAACATGAACTGTGTCAGCAACCGAATTTTCTCTTTTCTTAGCCCAAAGAGACTGTGGTGTCCCGTTGGCGTGCTGATCCATGGGCCCGGGGCTCATACTCCTATGTAGCAGCTGGATCTTCTGGAAATGACTATGACTTGATGGCTCAACCAATTACTCCAGGGCCAGCAATTCCAGGTGCTCCACAGGTGAGATATTTCTCAGTTCTTCATAGAAAGGTGTCAAAATATGATGGGTTTGTTTCTGTAAAGGTGAAGCCCAGAGGGAGAGAAAGCAAAAACTCTCTCCCAGACTGGGAGCCAGCACGGTGAAAACTGAAGACATCTCTGCTTCTTTGGGAAGATGAAGTCTTGAAAGCAAAAGCAGAAGGGGCTGTAGGGCTTCGGCTTTACTGAGGTGGTTCTTATGGTGATACAAATCTCTAATAAACATAGCTATTGATAAAATGATTCTCTATGGAATACATAAGACAAAATTGTTGTCCTCCTGTTCTTTGTGAGATCAAGCTGCTCCAAGCTATGTGAATTGCTGAAGCTTTCTTTTGCATGTACTGTCCTAGAGTTTGTGTTCTAATGTCAGATGTGGTCATTTGTTTTTGACATATATGGCCAAATTTACATGTAATTGTAGATACAACATTGAAATGCTTTTTCAGTATACAGCCTAGGAGGCAAATCTCTTTATCAGCTTCTCCAAGTACTGCTTTTGAAGTAAAGTTCTATTGCCAATCTATTTGCTTTGATACAACGATAAGTAACAGGAAAGTATTTCATCACGTTATTTTTTTTACAAACATGGGACTGAATCTGTGCAGAAGTCCTAACAGTGTTCTCTGTTCCTCTTTGCAGCCCATTCCTCGCCTGTTTTTTGCAGGAGAGCACACAATTCGCAACTACCCTGCCACTGTACATGGTGCTTTACTGAGTGGACTGAGAGAAGCAGGGCGCATCGCAGACCAATTTCTTGGGGCCATGTATACTTTGCCCCGCCAGCCTACACCTGGGGTGCCCACACAACAAGCTACCAGCATCTAAGGGAATGAGGAGGGATCTGAAGAGGACTAGCAAAGCCACTGAGCTGCTGCTGGGTGAACTGCTTGGGATGAAGACGTTCATGTAGTTTGTTCAGAGTATCTGCTGAAGGGACTCGGCCATAAGTTGCTGTGTTAGAATGGCCCTATGAAAGCCAGTTGGCTTGGCAACCCTTGGCAAAAACCTCAAAAATCTGTTTCAAGTGTCAGCATATACAGAATTCTTTACTACCAAATTGGGCAGGGAGGTTTATTTTGACTTTGTGGGTGCTTTCTGGAAGTCAAGCTTATAGTTGGAGTTTTAGAGGGTTTTATTCTACCTATTCGTGTATTTACAAGCCAGTAATTGCAGAAAAGGCCCTTTAGAAGTTGGCTTCTATGAACTGTAGCTTAGCATAGAATGTATGGAAACCTTTTTGCTTAATTTTGTTTTGAAGAACGTTTTTGACCAATTTTATTCCTCCCCTGCACAGGAGGCTTTGGTACAACTGTTTCCCTACCAATAACAGCGCATTGCACCCCTCCAAAGTGTGCCAAGCATGCTGCAGTGGTAAATATTTTCAACAGAAGGAATGACCCAAACTGGATATTCCGAAGTTAAAAGCTAGGAAAAATCCCTTCTATTTGTTTATATAGAAGCAGAGTTGCCCAGACAGTAAGCTTGTGAAGGACTTCATCTCATGATCTGTGTGTGCTGCTGGTGGGCTGTGCCTGGTGGGTTTTTACCCCTTTCTTTCAAAGCCCAAAGGGAAACTCTTTCCTTTCTGCTGGGTTGAGGAGTCAGTGTTGCAGCTGCCGGGTTATCCTTAAAGTGACTTTGACTTGGCTGCTTCTCTTTGTTTTCCTTCTTTCTCACTCAGTGCACAGAACGTTCTTCTCATTGTGCACAGTGCTCTTATTGAATCATTTAGGGCCTTCTTTCCTCTATCTCTAGTTAGCACTGTGTTTTTCTTCTTCGAACTTTTCTCACCTGTCTTCCTAGAGGTTTACCTACATCTCTCTGTTATCCTTCACACTTTTCTACTTCCCCCTTTTTAAACCATTCTTTGTTGTCTCTGATGCTCTATGTCTGATCTGTCCCACCTTCTGTTCCACTGATGGATTGGTACCCACACATTTCCTGCTCTTCCCTCTGCAGTTTCACTGCTCACCTTATTCCTGAAGATGATGCACAAACACAACTGCAGCCCCCATTTATTTATAGCTGTATTGGTTTTGTCTGCAGGCTTTCAGTCTTGGTATCGTTGCTTCTGCTGTTTTCTTGTGCCTCGTTCCTAAAGCTGGAGATCGTTCTTCCTTCTGTGTTATCTTCATAGGCAGAGCTTCTAATGGGCACTGAGAATGAGGGGACTCTGTTATGGTGGGGACAGTGGGATAAATCAGAGCTGGTCATCCTCGCTTTCCCTTCCAGGAGGTGAGAGGACTTGGTGGTGCTTGGTTAGGAACTGGAAGTCCAGCAGGGCACAAAGGAGTCCAAGGGAAGATTCAGAGAGCATAGGCTTGTTTGAGACTTAAAGCTCCCTCCTCCTGTTTAGGTAAAAGCCTACCTGGAGTAGAATCCTAGAATGGTTTGGGTTGGAAGAGACCTTTAAGATCATCTCGTTCCAACCCCTCTGCAATAGGCAGGGACACCTCCCTCTAGCCCAGGTTGCTCACAGCCCCATCCAGCCTGGCATTCAGCCCTCCCAGCCTCACTGTGCAACCCGTTCCAGCATCTCACTGCCCTCATGGTGGTGAACACTACTGAGAGAAATGGTGTTCCATGATGGCAGTGTAACAGTCCTCTAAAATCCATCAATAGCTGATCTGTTTTCTTGGCTGTTGTGACAGAAGGTGGGAAGTGGATCTGAGGATCAGGTGCTGTGCTCTGTAATGTGGCTTTGAGCCTCTGTGGGTCTCTGCATCTGTGGGACTGTTGGTAGTGCAGTGGCCATGAGGACTGCCTTCCCACTTCAGCAGTGTCAAAAACTCAGACAAGCTCTTCTGGTTCACTGGAAACTAAAATAGTCCTCACCAAAACCAAGCTGTGTTTTCCAAATATCAAGCCACCTCAGCTAACTAACGTTATTTTCAGAGTCAGTGTTCTGTTTAAGTTCATTCTGATGGAGACTTAGATTATTCAGCGGACCAAATCCCCTTAAATGTACAGTAATTTGTCTGAGACATTCACACGTGAACAAACTTTCTTCCACATATTGCCTTTGCTTTAGAAGTGAACAGCTCGATGTACTTTGGGCTTTTAGGAGCGTCTGGGGATCAGCACAGACACAGATGTGCTCCCTGCATAGCCCAGCTGCCCATGGTCAATAGCACTGATTGCACCCAAAGTAGGAGCGGTGGTTGGGTGAAGGTGAAGGTCCCAAACTGCTCCCTTTGTTTTTTTTGGTTGTGTCTGGGGGGGTTGCTGCAGTGAAGGGAGCATAGGGGAGAACACTTAGCCTATGGCCACCTGAAGCTTTGCAGACCTGGATCAGGTGGCCCAGCGTGGGCTGACCTCACGTTGAGGTTCAGCTCTGCCAGGCTGTGCAGTGAAGCTTCCATCCTTCATCCAGGAGCTGGAGCTCTCTGCTCCTTGCAGCACTTGTGTTCCTGAGCATGACTCCCAGCACTTAGCAGCTCTTTACCTGCAGCTTCTGTCCTCCAGGGACTGCCTGCCACCTCAATCTGGTGGTGGCTCCCACTCAATCCAGGAGCTTTCTGCTCTGCTCTTTTTGCCAGGGTCTGTTTGGTGGACCTTTGGCACCACCTGTAATGGCTGTTCCTGTCAAAGTGCTCTCTGCTGTTTTCCCACCACCTATGACCTGCTGAGGAGCAGAAAGCATTGCAATTGAATGGATCACCAGATCTTCTCAGCATCCTTCCTCATGGTTTGGTCTCCTTCCAGCTGCTGCCCTGACTTCCCTGTACGCCGCCTGATCTGGTAGCACAGGTTGAGATTGAAGGCAGCCAGGCTCTGTCCCAAATGCATGCGATGGAGATTGGCTGCACCCTGTTTGCATCACTCCCCATCTGTTCTCAGGGACTCACCACTTCTCGCTCTGTGGGTACGTGAACTGTATTTCTGAGAATAAAACTGATTGGTGCTGTGTTTTTTGGGTTGCTTTGTTTTTGGGAAGGGGTCTTTCTAATTGAACCTTCTGTACCAAAGACGCACTGTTGGCATTCAGCATGTGGGCAGTGCCCTTAGGTGTACTGCTTAACTCTGAGGTGTGGGATCAGGGCTTGGACTCAGTGATCCCTGTGGATCCTTCCAGCTCGGGGTGTTCTGTAGGGTGAAGGACTGCAGAAACCCACAGCAGAGCAATGGGTGTTGAGTGAGTGCATGTGCTCACTTGGTTGTGCTTTTTGGATGGGCAGATGAGCAGGAAGACGTGTGCTCTTTGGTCCTCTGGATATCAGGTTTTGTCAGCTGCTGCTACCTATTTTGCAATAAGCAGCTGTTAGCTCGGGGTCTTTGGGTTCCTCTGGATGGAACTGAGGATGCTTGCCATGGTCCTCCCTGTAGTGAGAAGTGATCACAAAGCATGGTTTCCCCATTTTGTTGCCTTACCATTTGTCTGGATTATAAACATAGGTACCCTTTTTAAGGGTGGTGTCGATTCCAGTAGTTGTTCTTCCCAGAAATGGGTGTTACCAAAGGAGAAGGAGAAGCCAGGGGGGTGCCCATACATTTGCTGTCCCTCAGCCTCGTTCCCATCATTTGATAGCAGCTCTGCAGAAGGGCTGGAACTGCTTCAAGTTGAAAGCAGAGAATGTGAAAGCTGGGACACCTGTATTGTGCACTGTGCATGTGCCAAAGGGCAAGGAGGTCCGGATGGCCTGGAGTAAAAAGCACTCTGTTAACAGTACTGAGAGATGTCCACTGAGAACTGGACAGGAGGAGGACTCTCAGGGGAATTAACAGACAGCACACCCTGTGCCTATGAGAAGTGAGCCCAGAACTCATCCCACGGTTCTGGGGGGTAGCCTGGCCTGGGAGGGAACAGTCTTGGGATGGACTGGGATGGGGGTGGTGGTAGCGATGTGTCAGCACATCTGTTGGCAAGGGCAGAAAAAGGGAGCTGCCAGCTTCCTGTGCACAATGGGGACAGCACTGCTTTGGTTGCAGTGCCACAACTCCAACCTCAAAGCAGTACTCAGATCCATGACAGCGGCTCCTCAGACCCTGGGAGGAGAACTGGTGCCTCTCAGCACAGCAGTGTGGGATATGGCTGTGAGCAGCACTAAAAGAGCAGCCTTCTCACCAGGTTGGCTAAGGCAGCTGGGATAACGAGAGGGTTAGAGTCATATTGCATTGCATTGCATTAGGGTTAGGGTTGCAATGCATCGCAAGTTGCATTCCATCATTTGTTTGCAGGCAGTGGGAGGACAACATAGAGCAACCAAAACAAGATGTGGT
Organism: Bambusicola thoracicus; assembly: GCA_002909625.1. Classification (NCBI taxonomy): domain Eukaryota; kingdom Metazoa; phylum Chordata; class Aves; order Galliformes; family Phasianidae; genus Bambusicola; species Bambusicola thoracicus. The sequence goes on from PPHD01018456.1 coordinate 9,755, forward strand.
TGACCAGAAAGGATGGAGCAGCGAAGCTTCATGGCTGAGCAGAGCAGTGCAGCAGGTGCAGTTATCCCATGCTGTGTGCTGTGCCCGTGCCCTGGCAAATCGCCCACCTCTCTGGCTGAGGTGGCAGTCCTACGGTGGGCATTGTGTGGGTGATGGGTGCTGCAATGGTAACAAACACGGGGAGGGATTTGGTTTGGCTGCAGTTGGTACTGCAGGAGGAGACGGCCCCACTGCATGGGGCTGTATGCACCACACCACAGACGCGTAAAAAGACAAGAGTTTTATTGGTTATATACTGTAGAGCTGACAGTGTTCGAGTCAGGAGAGACATGCAGAGAAGTGTGGTTACATGTGGCATGCAGACTGCGAGCACCGGGACGGGGGGAGGTGAGCAGGGGGAGAGCTGCTCCCTGCCTCTGTGGTTATGAAAACAGTTATTGCGTTATTGCCCTCTAACTAAGCCGCCCCAGCCCAAATCTATGTCTGCAAATACAAAAAAATAGATTAATATATATTTATATATAATTTTTTCCTCTTTAAAAATACATTCCATGCAGCCCCGAGCGCCGTCTCCCAGCCGGGTCCTTTCCATCAGCTGCAGCAGCAAAGAAGGGCTTCACTGCCAGCAGAGGTGGCCCTGGGCTGGGACCCCCCCGTGCTGCGCGAGGGGACAGAGCCGAGGGCTGCACTGCAGTGTGTGATTGCAGCTCCATCCACAGCACCGGGAGCAGCGCTGCGCCCCCTCTTCTCTCGCAGAGCTGTTGGCTGTGTGGAAATGGGTCTCCATCGGAGTGCAGTGGGGGCACTGCAGTGTCTCCTTTACTTCCAATGAAGGAGCACTGCCGCAGCAAATACATTTACACCTTTGGAATGACCCTCGCGGCCTCAGGTCCTCTAAAAGCCCATTATATTTATATGCTAAAATTACAAATATTTCTTCAGTGGTGGCAATATGTACACATACACTATTTTACAGCTGTCCAAAAAAAAAAAGAACAAAGTGTGCAATTTGAGTCAGAACACATCGTGTTTCCTGAAGTCATCGCTATAATAATACAATCAGCTCCTATTGCACTCGCCATGATGGGGCAGAACCCCTCTCTCAAACTGTAGGTTTTTTCCTTCTCGGACTGAACTGTGGCAGAATGAGGTTGGGTGGCACCTCTGCATGCAGAGCTCACAGCGGGAGGGGCTGTGCTGCAATGCATGGGGCTGTCAATGGGGAGCAGCCGCACAGCAGCTGCTCGGAGCCGTCCTTCCCTTCAGGCCGTTCCTTTCCTTCAATGCAGCATTGCCCTCCTGCTCTGCACACAGAGCCTGCAGTGCTCCCAGGTGGTGGAACACCGATTTTCAGCATTTCGGGACCGGCGTTGCAGGTGATGGGAGGAGCAGTGCAGCACATTCTGCATTGAACAGCAGAGATTCCGCTTCTTTCAGTTCGGTTGGTGGTTTGGG
>PPHD01018457.1:0-14542 GCA_002909625.1 Bambusicola thoracicus
TGATCCTGTGGGTCTTTTCCAACCTCGGTGATTCAACGATTCTATGGTTTTATGATTTTTTGTTATTGGTATTCCACATCATAACATCATGTAGTGCACTGGGAGTTAAAGAGTTAATGCTTCAGTTCCATGGACTGTCAATAGTTTTGGGTATACCTGTCTCAGAAGAGAAGAACTACATTTCCCAGAAGACTTTCACTGTTTCGTTTCCATTTCCCGTTCAGAGGGAAAGATAAAACTGTTCACAAGTCATGAGACTGTTCCTTTTTTTTACTGCTTGTCACTGTGGTTGTGTGCTCCCTAGCCGTCTCACCTTCAGCATTAGAGTAAGGACTTCGGTTTTGGACACTCTCGCTCTCAGTTTAATTTATTTATTAGCCTTGATTCCAATTATATTGTATTGTGTTATCTTGCATCCCGATATAAATTAACTTTCCTCCTCAGATCATTGCCGCTGTTTTGCCCATCTCCCTACCTTTTCCCCTTTTCCCCCTTCCCCCTTTACCATGGGTTCATGGGTCCCCTCGCCCCATTAGTCATGGAATCAGGATGAACCAGCCCATAAACTGTTGACAATCACCAACACAATAAAAAGAAAAAAAGTTTCTCTTAATGTTCAGACAGAACTTCAGATCTAGATCATCTTTATCAGTGACCTAGATAGTAGGATTGACTGGATCCTCAGCAAGTTTGCTGATGACACTGAACTGAATGGTACAACTGACACAAGAGAAAGGAAGGATGCCATCTAAAGGGACCTGGACAGGCTCAAAGAGGGCCCGTGAGAATTTAATGAGATTCAACAAGGCCAAGTGCAAGGTTTTGCACTTAGGTTGGGGCAATCCCAGGTTATGTTTACAGACTGGCAGAAGAACACCTTGAGAGCAGCCCTGTGGAGAAAGACTTGGAGGTCATGATGGATGAAAAGCTAGACATGAGCCAGCAGTGTGTGCTTGCTGTCCAGAAGGCCAACTGTATACAAGGCTGCATCAACAGAAGGGGGGAGTAGCAGGGTGAGGGAGTGGATTGGCCCCCTCTACTCTATCCTTGTAAGGCCCAATCTGAACTATTGCATCCAAGCCTGGGGTCCCCAACACAAGAAAGACATTGAGTTGTTGGAGTGAGTCCAGAGGAGGGCCACAACAATGCTCACAGGGCTGGAGCACCTCTCTTATGAAGAAAGGTTGAGGGAGCTGGGATTGTTTAGTTTGGAGAAAAGAAGGCTCGGGGAGACCTCATTGCAGCCTTCCAGTGCTAAAAAGGATCTTGGAAGCAGGAGAGAGACCAACTTTTTACACAGGCAGATACTGATAAGATAAGGGGGAATGACTTTAAACTAGAAGAGGGGAGATTTAGATTAGATATTAGGAGGAAATTATTCACTCAGATGGTGGTAAGGCACTGGCATAGAATGCCCAGAGAGGTTGTGGATGCCACACCTCTGGAGGCGTTCACAGCCAGGCTGGATGGGGCCCTGGTCAGCCTGATCTAATTGTTAGCATCCCTGCCCATGGCAGGGGGGGGTCAGAACTAGATGATCTTAAAGATCCCTTCCAACCCACATCATTCTATGATTCTTGTGTTCCAGAGCCTCCTGTGTTTCCGCATGTGCCCATTGCCTCTTGTCCTTTCACTGGGCAACTCTGAGAAGAGTGTGGCTCCATCCTTTTGCACTCCTCTCCCCTCAGGTATTTATAGATATTGATGAGATCTCCCTGTCCTGTCTCTTTCCCACTCTAATCAGTCTCAGCTCTCTCAGTCTTTCCTCATACGAGATACCCTAGTCCCTCAAAGAAGTCCTTTAAAGATGGACCTCAATTTTATTAAGAGTAAAGAAGAGAATCCTTAATAGTCTTTGAATCTTACTGTACTGAATATTTTATTACTTTTCATATATATGGTCTATCATCCAAATTAAGGTCAAATATCACAAAGAAACAGAGGAAAGTTCAGGCAATTTTCATGCATTGTATTTAAGAAATTTTTAAACAATGCTTCCTTTCTAGTTTTAGCAAACTTTTCCTCATACAAAAAATAAACAGTACATAAGCCTGAAATTATTGTACAGTCAGTTTTTTATACGAAGAAACTAAGCATTAGAGAAACAAATAAAATTTTAAAAGTAACAATATTGTGCTACTTTGTCTTAAAAAACATGCAATAATAGATACCTCTGCATGGAAAAAAAGAGCTAATTAAATATATACAAACAGAAAATTTTAAGAGCCCAATGTTTGAGAACTAAGCGTGCACATTCACTAACTTAACCTTGTTAGAATTCTAATTAAATTTTTGTTGTTTGTGTAAATGAAGGCTGCTCTTGAAGCTACTCTGAGCAGTGTTTTTTTCCCCACAGAGCATTAATTTATGTCGTTTTACCTCAGATCCATCAACTTTTGGTGGTTTAGCTTGAACTTGTTTCTTCTCTCTAGACGCATCAGACTCCAGTTCTGATTGACTGCCTGACTCTGAAACAGACTCAGAGTCACTGCTACCTGACTGACTGCTACTTCCATCACTACTGCTTCCAGAGCTTGAACCAGATCCAGAAGCAGATGTTGACCCAGAATCATCATCTGATTGGCTGCAAATAAGATAGCAGGATATTATGCAATGGCTAAGGAAACATGATTAAAAAATGACTTTAGCTTCACCTATAAATCAACTGTTATTTAAGTACAGGAACATGGATATCATACAAATGATTGCACTGGATTAAGTAAGTCAGGAATGAAAACTCAAAGTTTAATCAGATTCTTTTAACAAAAAAAAAGAGGAACAATACTTTAGAGGAGTAAAGCAAGGGTATTTCTCACCCACTCAAACCCTTAGCTTTATCAAACTCCACGTTTATATGTTTATGTATGTATGTATACACATGATTTCTTTTTTAAGCACACGTTCCTTGAAAGAAAATATAACTTCAGTTTGTTTCCCTTTTTTTTCATGAGAACAACAGGAAAAAAAAATCTTTAAGGAAGTATTTGCCAGCAACATTTTATGTTGTGATTTGGACCAACTATATATAAAATGGGGGCCCACAACACAAGAAAGACATAGCGCTGTTGGAGCAGGTCCAAAAGAGGCCATGAAGATGTTCAGAGGACTGGAGCATCTCATTTATGAAGAAAGACTGAGGGAGCTGGGAGTGTTCAGCCTGGAGAAGAGAAGGCTCCAGGGAGACCTCATTGTGGCCTTCCAATAATTAAAAGGAGCATAAAAGGAGGTTCAGGTTGGATATCAGGAAAGGTTCTTCACCAAGAGGGTGGCTGGGCACTGGAACTGGCTCCCCAGGGACATGGTCATGGCCCAGAGCTTGCTGGAGTTCGAGAAGCATCTGAATAATGCTCTCAGGCATATGGTCTGATTTTTGGGTGGTCCTGGGTGGAACCAGGAGTTGGACTCAATGACCTTATGACTCCCTACCAACTCAGGATATTCTATGATTCTACCATAACCAAGAGGAAGACAAACTCTTCACACAGGTAGAAAAGGGTGGAATGGTTTTAAACTAAAAAGGGGAGAGATTTAGATTAGATGTTTGGGGAAAATCTTTCATTCAGAGGGTGGTGATGCGCCAGTAAGTAGTGGATGCCCCATATCCCTGGAGGTATTCAAGGCTAGGTTGGATGGGTTCCTGGGCAGCCTGATCTAGTGGGTGGCAAACCTGTTCACAGCAGGGAGGTTGAAACTAGATGATCTTTCATGTCCCTTCCAACCCAAGATATTCTATGATTCTTTGATCTGGCATTCAAGCTTGAATGGAAATTAACTTGAAATTTCTAAAAGGTCATCAGCAAAGGAATCCAAACTTCATTCTATTTTCAGAAGTACTATAGTTGCTTAACAGTGTAAACCATTAAATGAAGAACAGCCCTACCCAGTATTCTAATCATTAAATCAAAGACTAATGTATATGTAAATCTCTTTTGTATTTTGTTGGTAGAATACATTATGCATTTTTATGAGGGCTACTCCAAAAGTAATGCCTCCTATTTCATTATGTTGGCCCCCAACGTCATAGGCAAATGCTGGTGGTATGGCAGTAGAGGTTGAACCTTCCCATCAATATCCAGTTACATTTTGTTGCCATGCAACACGTGGCAGCAGAGGGGCAGTCTGACAAAGTGGTGTCTTGACATGGAAGTGCATATGAAGCAAAGGTGTGTCACTGAATTCCTCCATGCGGAAAAAATGGCACCCACTCATATTCATCAACATTTGCTGAAGATTTATGGAGACCAAACAGTGGATGCGAGCTAAGTGAGGAGTGGATAGTGTGTTTCAGCAGTGGCAGCAGTGATGTGAAAGACAAGCAATGTTCTAGAAAGCCATGTACAGCTGTCACACCATGAAATGAAGAGTGTCTCAATTACATCATCCGTGCAAATCGGCTAAAGGTAGAGAGTGCTGAAAAATAGTGTTTTGTAGCTGCGAATTGATTCTACCAAATAGTGTTATTGTACTCTTTGTATCTGTTGTCATTTGTGTGGTAATAAATAGGAAGCATTATTTTGGAGTGACCTATATATATTTAGTTTTCTCTCTTCCTTTTTTGTCTTCCTTAAATAGTTTTTACCTCAACTCACAAGAGTTATTTTATTTTCAATTTTCCCCCTCATCCCACTTGCAGGGGGGAAGTGAGCAAACAGCTCTGTGGTGCTTAGCTGCCTGCTGGATTAAACCACAACACATGCAATACTTAAAACACCAATAGCTGTTTATCAAAGGATTTTCCTCTGAGGAAATTTAATAGATTTAAACCAACTTTAACAGTGATGAGGAACGCAAAGTAAAACAGACACTATCTCTCACAAAAAGTAATCTCTCACTCCAACAACTTGTATCTGCATGTATGAGAACTGTTGAGTCACAGCCTGAACCACTGATTGAGCACCTGAGGAAAGGACCCAGTCAGGCCTAGGAGCACAGGTGAAGGCAATTCACCTGTGCAACCAGAAAGAGTGGAGCCTGGCTCCACCTCTCTTAGACCTCATTTAAGGGCTGACTGCCCCTGTGGAAAAATCTCTTCCTGGTTATGCTTTCTTGTTGAAGTGTTCCCCTGCAAACCTAGAATCTTCTGATATGGGTGAGCAATCTTCTTTCCTCTCTTTGTAATCTCTCTATTGTGCCAGTTCTTCTGTCATCACGCCTTTGTTGTAATGCCTTTCCCATTATATTGACCTGTTCAATTGCTACATTTGGTGAGCCAGGCAGATACTTATTTGTGATGGATTACCTTAAAAAAAAAAAAAAAATGTGTTGGATGGTCACTGGGACCCCAAATACACACTGAAAGAGGAACTCCCAGGGGAAACCCTGGGATTCTTAGGTTTACTCTGGCTAAGTGCTGCTCGCATTATTGAAGAATGGGGACCTATAAGGGACAGTAGTCCCATTAATATATCCCTGCCAAAAATGGCTGGCTTCCTGAAAAAAATAGAACAAAATGTTTTGACAACTGAGGAAAGAATAGTAGCAGCAGCTGGCGTGGCATAGCTGCTGCTTCTCACAATTAATGCATATAATTTCTTGTAAGAGGAATTAAAAGATAAAAACAAGCTTTTGAAAGCTTGTACTAGAAAAATGGAAAAAAAATCTTTGATAGGACAAACTGCCTCACCTTTAAATAGCACTTCCCCTTTGAAATTAAGACCCAGATCGCTAGAAGGGGAAAAGGACTTGTATCAGCAGGATCCTTGGATCCAACCAGCAGGGTTGGTGCCTGAAGAGTGACCCCCTGCATATACCACATTACATGTAACGGTGTGCCTGTACACAGCTGCCAAGCTCATGGGTCTGTTAGAACAATTTAAGCAAAGACCATGAGAGAGCATACCAGCCTGGCTGTTGAGATTATGGGACATGGGGGCCAAAAGTGTGGTAATTAGAAATCTCAGGACCATTAAACTGGCATCCATTACCACACATCTGGCTCTCAGACAAAGGCCATATGCCACTGTGATACATAACGATGAAAACCATTTCCTAATTCAGTGGGTAATGGTGGCATGTAGAATCACATGGCTGAACAAAAATGATGTTCCGATAATACTGGTCTGTGGACCTCAGTGGAGGAACTTCAAAACTATATTAGAGAACTAGGAATGAAGGAGGCAATATATGATGATGGCTTTGAGAGTCCAGACTAGGTTAAGTTTTTGGCGGGGATGAGGGGCCGCATATTATAAAAAGCTCCTCTCTACCTGTATGGTACACTGGTGTCCATACTGAACCCCTTAGTGGCTTCGGAGGCCATCATCCAACAGACTGCCCAATTGGTGGCTGATCTAAGGGAGACAGAGCGCCTTCAGACCAGGTACAATATCTGAACATTGGAAGGGGCTGAGGTCCTCCCTGTAATTAAAACCAGGAGACCACTAAGATGATCAGAGGGCTGGAGCACCTCTCATATGAAGAAAGGTTGAGGGAAATGGGCTTGTTTAGCTTGGAGAAGAGAAGGCTCATTGTGGCCTTCCAGAACTTGAAGGGAGCATATAAACATGAGGGGGAATGGCTGTTTACGAGGGTGGATAGTGATAGGATGTATGGGAACTGTTGAATCACGGCCTGAACCTCTGATTGACCACTTGAGGCAATCACAGAGTCAGCTGCGGGAGTACAGGTGAAGGCAATAGATAAAATGATTCTGGGACAGATCCCAGGATTTGTGGAATCTCCCTATTATGAACTTTCAGTTATTATTGAAAAATGGGGTCCCCTGTGCATTATGGGAAATATCTCCCCATATCGCATGGCAGACTACTTTCAGGGACTTAGCAAAGATATACTGATCACGAAAGAACGACAATTAGCTGCCTCCACAGTGGCATGACCATTATTAAATGCTCTAAATCAGGACGAAATGAGGAATAACACTTTAGAGAATGAAAACCAATTTTTGAGAGACCGCATTGAAAAGTTAGAGCAAGAACTTGGCATATTAACAGGGAAGAAACCAATTCTGCATTTTTCAGTAGGTCGAGTTTGCAACATTTCAATAGACAATGACCAGACTCCTGAATCAATGGACTTCATTGATCAGGAAAATAAAAATTCTGAATTAGATCTTGAAGCTCTGATTGCGACAGATCCGCCAGAGGTCCGTCCTGTTATAACTCAGAACACAAAGGTAATACAGGACAGACCAGTAGGGGTGCCGCCTGATCAGTGGCCCTGTCCAGACTCACTTGCACGTAACAGCCCAGCCATACATGGCAATGGAATCAATGGATTTAGTCCAACAGTTTTGGCAAAGGCCTAGAGGAAGTGTGCCAGCATGGTTATTAAGACTGCGGGACTCTGGGGCAGAAAGTGTCATGGTGGATGGCCTGGAAATATCCAAGTTGGCCATCATGACTGTCCATCCTGCCCTTAGGCAGAGGCTATATGCTGGTGTCCAATATACCAATGAAAACCACTCCATAATAGATTGGTTGATGGTGGCATGCTGTATGGTCTGGCCTAATGAATCCGATATACCTCTAAGTGCAGGGATGTGGTCCTCCATGGAGGACCTTCAAAATTATATCCGAAAACTAGGTATAAGGGAAGCAATTTATGAAGATACATTTGATAGCCCTGATATGGTCAAATTCTCAGCAGGGATGAGAGACCTGATTCTACAGCAGGACCCCTTCCATATATATGGCATCCTGGTCTCTATATTAAATCCCCTGGTGGCCTCAGAAGCGGCAGTCCAGCAGGCTGCCCGGTTAGTGGCCAACCTAGGAGAAACAGAACGCATGTGGACTAGGTGCAACATTTGAACGTTAGAAGAGGCCGAGGTTCTACCAGTGCCAAGAGGACAGCTACATGAGCTCCTCAATCAGGACCCATAAGGGTTTCCCAAAAATGAATGTCTAATGATCTAATTTGTGCTGGGGTCCAATTTGCTACGATTGACTGCCAGCTCGATCATGTCCTCCTTCAGCTTTGGAAACTACTAAAGGACAATCAAAAATTTCAGAACTACCCCCAAGAAACCTAGGGTAAGAGTTATAAATAGCCTACCAACTACAATGTGGAATTTGGAAGACTTTATAGTTCCCAATAGGGGGGAAAAAAAAAAAAAAGCCTCCTCAGGTGTCTCGGGCCACGATGCCTGAGCCATCGGAAGCAAAAGACTTGGCCGTAGCACAATTCATGGCATGACGAGGGATGTTAGTCCCCCTAGGGCCTCCAGACAGGACCGGAGGCCCTACGTAGAATTAACAATTTATTGGTCCCAAAAAGATATTCAGAGAGTTCTGGCGTTGGTGGACACTGGAGCAGAAACCTCAACTATCTATGGAGATCTGACTAAATTTGATGGAGACAGAGTGATGATTGGTGGTTTTGGGGGACAGACAATTCCTGTCACCCAAACATGGTTAAAATTGGGGGTTGAGCATCTCCCACCCTGGGAGTAGAAAGCGTCTATCACCCCAGTCCAGGAATACATCCTAGGCATAGACACTTTATGAGGTTTAGCTCTCCAGACAACTGTGGGAGAGTTCAGACTTCGACAGAGGTGTATTAGTATCTGGGCGGTGCAGGCACTATTAGGAGGCCATGTGAAATATGGACCTATTTGCCTGCTGAAGCTGCGCCAGATTACTAATGTAAGACAGTATAGACTCCCAGGTGGGCAAAATGAAATATCGAGAACAGTGCAGGAATTGAAAAAGTGAGCATTATAAGACCTGCACACAGCCCATATAATTCCCCATATGGCCAGTGCGAAAGTTGGATAGCACATGGATTACAGAGAATTAAATAAGGTCACGCTGCCTATTCATGTGGCCATACCCAATATTGCCTCCCAAATGGACACATTAAGTAGGGAAACAAAAACTTATCATTGTGTCCTAGATTTAGCAAATGTGTTCTTCAGTATCCCAATTGCTGAAGAGTCGCAAGATCAGTTTGCGTTTACGTGGGGAGGCAGGCAGTGGACCTTTCAGGTCCTGCTACAAGGGTATGTGCGTTCACCAACATTGTCATAATCTAGTGGTGCGTGACCTGGCTAATTGGGAAAAACCTGATGATGTTAACTTATATCATTACATGGATGATCTCCTGTTGACATCCAACTCACTGGAGGCAGTGGGACAGGCAGCAGTTTCATTAACTGACTATTGACAACAGAGAGGATGGGCTATAAATCCTCAAAAGGTGCAAGGTCTGGGCGTGTAAGTGAAATTCCTGGGGGTGGTTTGGTCAGGAAAGACCAAAGTACTACCCAGTGCTGTCATAGATAAGGTTCAGGCGTCCCCAGTCCCTACAACACCAAAGCAGCTGCAGGAGTTTTTAGGTATATTGGGATACTGGTACTCCTTTATACCTCATTTAGCGCAGCTGCTGTGGCCATTGTGTAGACTCACAAAAAAGGGGCAGCTCTGGGACTGGGGGAGAATGGAACAGGACGCTTTCCAACAGGCAAAACTGGCGGTAAAACAAGTCCAGGCATTGGGTATATTCGATCCTACCCTCCCAGCTGAATTGGATGTTCATGTCACTCAGGATGGTTTTGGCTGGGGCCTGTGGCAATGTCAGAGTTCTGTTTGGACTCCCATTGGATTCTGGTCTCAGGTCTGGCACGGAGCAGAAGAAAGATATAGTATGATTGGAAAACAGTTATTGGCTGCCTACTCTGCATTACAGGTGGTAGAGCCGGTAACTCAAATGGCTGAAATCATAGTTAAGACCACCCTGCTGATTCATGGGTGGGTGAAAGATCTGACCCACCTTCCTAAGACGGGGGTGGTCCAAGCATAAATGGTGGCACGATGGGTTGCCTATCTCAGCCAGAGGAGTAGTCTGCCTTTATCATCATTAAAAGAGGAACTCCAGAAGATCCTGGGCCCAGTGACATATCGTAGTGATGCACCAAGAGAAACATTGGTCGCTCCACCGGAGAAGAGTCCTGTTCAGGAGGGAAAATATCCTATCCCTGAAGATGCCTGGTACATAGATAGGTCCAGCAAGGGCAACCTGAGCAAGTGGAGAGCAGTAGCATACCATCCCTCCACCGAGACGATCTGGTTCGATGAGTGGGATGGTCAGAGCAGCCAATGGGCAGAACTGTGAGCTGTGTCATAACCAAGGAACCTGGTGTTGGCACCTGAATATCTGCACAGATAGTTGGGCTGTGTACTGGGGGCTCACCCTTTGGATTGCACAGTGGGCCACCCAGGAATGGACTATCCATGCCCGACCAATCTGGGGCAAAGATCTGTGGTTAGACATGGAATACAGTTAAACACAGGACTGTATGTGTCTACCATGTTTCTGGTCACCAACCCCTACAGTCAATGGGAAATGATGAAGCCAACACACTGGCCTGAGTTCGATGGATTGAGAATTTACCATCTGAGAATATCGCCTGTTGGTTACATCGAAAACTACGACATGCTGGACAAAAGACAATGTGGGCAGCTGCTAAAGCATGGGGGCTGCCCGTACAACTATCTGACATCGTTCAGGCATGCTGAGACTGTGACACTTGCTTCAAGATGAGACCAAGGTCACTGCCCAAAACAACAGCCCATCTTGCTAGAGGACACAATCCTCTCCAGCGATGGCAGGTTGATACACTGAGCCCCTCCCTCAGTCTGAGGGGGCGAGATATGCCTTGTCCTGCATTGACACTGCAAGTGGGCTACTGCAGGCCTATCCAATGCTGTGAACGAACCAGGCATGTACCATCAATGCATTTATCAAGTTGATGGCTGCCTACAGGACACTTCAAGTCATCTCAAGGAGAGCGACCAAGGGACTTATTTTACTGGTACCATGATACAATGCTGGACAGAAGAAAACAACATTGAATGGTGTTTCCACCATATAATCCGATGAGGGCAGGACTTATTGAATGCTATCATGGTATTCTTAAGGCTGCCCTGAAGACAGGTACTCATACTAGAACCAAGTACTCATAGAAGAAAATGGCCTTGGAAGGTGCAGGTAGGACCTAAGCGGTGTGGCCTACTTGCACCATGGGGGAGATTATTGGAGGGAGGTGGGAGGCTCGGTAGTCCCTCCAGTAGTCAGTACATGGCCTCCTGACATTGTAGTCAACACTCCAGTCTTCATTGCTAAAGGGACCCCCATCGTGTCTCTATGGAAGATCAGGACACACCCCCTTTTGTGCCTGATATAGTTATGCAGCCGCAGATATCTGGCCAAAGGGTGTGGTGCAAGCGGCTGGGGCATGCTCCAGTGCAAGGTGAAGTGTTGACCCAGGATAGGAATACAGCCTGTATCTTGCCCTGGAGGGCCAACCTTCCCCTCCTGGTACCCTTGAAACATCTGTATTTCTCTCTGTTAGTCTTTGAGCCTCCAGGACCACCGGAAGGAGCAAAATGCCACTGAAGCATTCCAGTGTTGCTGTGAGATCAAGCACGACACCCGGTGATGGCCTATGTGGGACTGATGGAACATAAGATAAGAGCTGCACCAAACAATTGCATGCCTCCAGTAACACCACTGAGCACTGGCCCATGACAGAACATGAACTTCAACCACAAACTGATCGTCAATTGTCTTACACTTTGTCAACCTGCATCGCGATGGGTAATTGTATAAGCATCATGGTGTGTTGGATCCCTGTATTAGGGAAGGTTAACCCTCCAGCTGACTCAATCATTGGTTCAGGCCATGAAGGGGTGGAGTGTATGGGAACTGTTGAGTCATGGTCTGAACCACTGATTGATCACCTGGGGAAAGGACCCAGTCAGGCCTGGAAGCACAGGTGAAGGCACCTCACCTGTGTGACCAGAAGGGGTGGAGCCTGGCTGCACCTCTCTTAGACCTCATTTAAGGGCTGACTGCCAGCAGAAAAGGATCTTTTTGTGGTGATCTGTCTTTGGTGGAGCTTTTCCCTGAGAACCTTGTATTTTCAGATATGGGTGAGCAATCTTTTCCCCTTCCTTTATAATAGTACCTTTCTGTTGTGTTGGTCCTTCCATCATCACACCTTTGTTGTAACACCTTTCCCATTGTATTGATCTGTCCAATTGCTACTCTCTAGCATGCCTGGAATGGTTTGTCATCTTGAGGTTCAAAAGGAGAGAAGATACAGCCTAGGAAGATTCATAAATTTTCTAGAAATAATCATTACAAGCTATCACTGCTAACCAAACTACAAGTGAGAGCATTTCAGATTATATCAGAATTTGATTGTTGAAATAGTTATTCTGTTACAGAGAAAAGAGAGAAGGGAAGGAAAAAAACAACCAGAAAATAACAAAAAAAAAAATTGTTAAAACACACTTTCATGATAGGAAGACTGTTTCATTTTCTTAAAAGAAGCAGAACCTAAACACGATAATAAAGGCGTTACAAATGTAAATGCAAGGAAGTAATATCTGTGAGTTAGTCATATTTTAACATCCTTGTCATCTTTCATTTTCCTCCTTTGCCTGTAGGCTTTTCTTTGATTTTTCTTTTTTTTTGTCGTGTACAAGCAATCTCTGTTCTTTCTAAAGTGCTTTAAATATTATCCGGTACTATCCAGCTATGGTCCATAATTTTTCTAACTCTTCTCAGAATAAGTAATGTTTCTTAAGACAAAATAGTACCGCTGACCTCTACAAGATTAATCACCTGAACTGGCACTACAAACTATTGAGATTTTGGTACTATATTCCTAGCGTTACAATGCAAGGAACATTAAAAGTAAAATATTTCTTCAGCTGAAGACTCAGAATATTATCATAATTACCCACTGATACTTTCCAGAGTTTGTTTTACCTAAGAGCATAGGTCAAGCGCTTTATTTCTTGCTCCCTTTTTTTCTTGTACAGTCCAGAGTCAATGCCTTTTCTTTAGATGCTTTTATTTGAAACAATTCAGCAGTAAGCAGAAGAGGACACAATCATTCTGTTGTGTACACTTGAATCAGCCTGAGAGAGGGTTTGGGTATAACACAATAATGCGTTTTTCCTCTCTTTCAAAGAAAAAAAAGGAAAAAAAAAGTATGCTTGAAACTGGAAAGTAGAAGGCAATCTTCAAGCACCTAGTCTAAGTAAGAACTTCCTTGTCTTTCCCTTACCCTTTCCAAATATAGCTGAGACCAGCAAAAAAATCATAAATACCATTGTCATGGATTTATGTTTTTTGTTATTGGTATTCCACATCATAACATCATGTAAAGCACTGGGAATTAAAGAGTTAATGCCCCACTTCCATGGACTGCCAATTTTCCAAATACCTGGCTCTCAGAAGAGAACTCCATATCCCAGAGGACTTTGCATTCAGAGAGGGGATATAAGCTTTCGTAGATCACTTGACATGCCCTTTTTTCGGCTCTCCTCCCTGCTGCTTGACCTCACTGTATCTCAGCATTATGGTGAGGCCTTTTCACCTTTCGGACACTCTCTCATTATATTTGATTTGTTAGCTTCAATTCTAATTATATTGTATTATAGTGTGTTATCTTGCATTCAGATACCATATTTAGTACATTAGTTTCTTTCTCCTCAGATCCTTGCCACTGTTTTTAATTATTCGGGGTCCCCTGTTTCCCTGTTCCGGAGGCGTGGATTTGCAAATCCCTCCGCCCCACTAGTCACAGAACTGGGCCGAACCAGACCGTAAACCATTGACAGAGGGGAAGATAAAGGTCATGGCAAGTCACGGGACTGACTCTCTCTCTCTCTCTGCCTGGCAGTTTGTGGGTGTTCTCCCCAGCTTTTTGCCTTCAATTCAGAGTAAGGCCTTTGGTTTCAGACACTGTCTCATTTTATTTGATTTATTAGCCTCAGTTCCAATTATATGTTGTATCATAGTGTGTTGTCTTGCATTCCGATTTCATATATACTAAATTAACTTTCTTCCTCAGATCATTGCCGCTGTTCTGTTTTTAGGCCCATGTAGGAGAGCGGCTCAGGGAGCAAGGATATTGTGAGTTCGAGTGCTATATGCACAACCCAGGCTATGAGACCTTGAAGCTGTCAAAGCAAGAAGAAAAACTGAGGCTGCAGTTAAGATAAGGGGGAAGCTAGCCTGGGAAGAGAGTAAGGCAGTGGAATGCGAAGAACGGTGGAAAAAAGCTGTGTGATGATTAATGCTGTACCAATAGCTATGCGAGCTAGACGTGTGATTTCTGTATGCTAACCAGTCATAAGTTGCCGTGTGTACCCTGTATTTCTGTAGAAGTATGAGCTGATTTGGGCAATAAATTGAAGTTCCACCATTACTTCTGCGAAGGTGTGTGGTTCATTTCGGGCAACCTTCCTACAAGCCCATCTACCATCTCCCAACACTTTTCCCTTTCCCAGGTTGTGGATCTGTGGGTCCCTAGCCCCATTAGACACAGAACTGGGCCAAAGTGGCCTGTAAGTCACTGACATTCCCCCCCTCCCCTCCCCTCCCTTTTTGGGCCAGTGGGCCTACTGTCCCCTCTGTCAAAGACAGAGATAAATCTAGATAACCCTGTGTATGGGAACTGTTGAATCACATCCTGAACCTCTGATTGACCACCTGAGATGAGCACTGAGTCAGCTGCAGGGGCACAGGTGAACTCAATCTCACCTGAGTGACCGGAAGGGGTGGAGCC
>PPHD01018458.1:0-14542 GCA_002909625.1 Bambusicola thoracicus
GTGACGCCAGTTTAACTGGGAGGGGGGAGTTCTTCCAACTCTCTCAGCCTCCTTCGATCGGGGCGTCCCTCTATTTTTCCTAAAAGCCCTTGTCACTATTATGACTATTTGTTGATTCCGGAGGCACCTCGAAGCAGAAGCTGTCAGGGCTGAGGCATGCTCGGGGTTGCACGATCCCTTATGGGGCATTGAGGATGTGCTGGGCTGCAAGAAGCAAAGCCAGGGAGGATACAGGAGGAGAACTCACGACCACAGTGTCCCCATGGCCAAGCTGTGAAGTGGGACCAACCTGTGCCCGGCCCTGGCTGGGTCCTCCCCAGGGAATGCTGCAGCCTCCAAGGGTGCTTTCCCTCTAAGTGTGCTTTGCCTCCGAAGGTGCTTTGCCTCCAAAGGTGCTTTGCCTCCAATGGTGCTCTGCCTCCACCGGCATCTCACTGCATGCACCTCAGGGTGCCAGTCCCAATGCCACCCCCAGGAGACCTCCAGCGATGGGAAGAGAGCAGGTTAACATTCTTCAAGTCCCCTCCTCCTCCTGGCCAAACCCACCCATCTCCACAGGCCACAGCAGCCTGCGGGAGAAGACCCGAATTTGCGATGTACTAAGCATGTGCTTCTTGTTCCTAGTATTATCTTGGGGCCTTTCTGCATCACAAAGAGGAGAAACCTTGTCCCAGGCCATGCTCTGTTCCCCATGGAGGTCATCCTCAGGGTGCAGGGTCAGGGCCAGCCCCTTTCCCTGCAGGAGACCCCTCCAGCCCCGATGTGTTCCTCTCCTGTCTGTATTTTTCCCTGCTCGGAGCCGATCGCAGCTTCTCTGGTGCTCAGCAATCCCCTTTGGCTGGCGAGCGGGCGTGGGTTTGTCTTCCTTCCCAGTGCAAAGCTCCACTCTGACGTTTTGGGAGGGGGTGTTTTCACCTTTTTATATAGATATATATAATGAAAAAGAAAATGTTTAAATACTAACTCTGAGGAGGAGCGACGTAACGGCATGATTTATAATAAAGGAGTAGCTACGATCCCAGGTGCGGCTTCTGGTCCCACTGTTATTCCTCCACTGAAAAGCCTCAGTCCTGGACAGGCCACCCACCCCATCTGTGATGCTGCTTTGCTGATGCTGGAAGAGGGATTTGTACAACAAAAGAGGCTCAGTGGGGGTTCCCCGCACCCCAATGGACCACATCAGGTTTGGGGGTTTGCCCAGATCTGCTGCATGATATGAAGGAACCCACTTGTCCTTGGTGGATCCCTAAGGCTGGTTTGGAATTTTAGGGTTTTCTTTGAGGAACTGGCAGGGGCAAGAGATGGAATGAGAGTGGGTAATGGAGCAGAGGGCAGCAGGATGCTGTGTTGGTTCCCAGCTGAGCAGATTTCAGCCCCAGCCTCAGCTGTTCTGCCGTAAGCAACAAATCTAAGCACTTTCCTCAGTGCTTTCAGCTGTAAGGCAGCAGCAGCAGCAGCACTGCATGTCCTCATCCCTTCCTGCTGCTTCCCACCTCAGGACCTTCCCCTGTTGCAGGGTGAGCGCTCCCTGAGCTGTGATGCATTGGTGCAGAAATGCCCATGTCTGCATGGGAGGGCGCTGCAAGGGTGGGCTGCCCTGCATCAGAGTTCAGCCTTTAGCAGTACCCCTGGCCCTCACCCATATCTGACCCTGCAGTGGGTCGGTGCTGAAATCCCAAGGGAAAGGAATGAATTAACTCTGCCCTCTTTGCCTTATTGCTAATTTACCTCCTGTCATTGAAACGCAGCTCTGGGAGGGCGGGCAGCCCTGCTCTCATCCCCCACACGCTGCAGCCAGGGAGGGCTCTGAAATGGCTCCTCATTTGTGGTCCATCTGATCCAAAAGGCCTGAAAAAGGAAAGAAGGAACAACCCAAAGCATCTCGCTGCTAAACCCACCTTGGAGGAGAGCATCCCCCAACACAGACACGTCACGCTGTACCCCACAGTGAGTGAAAAGTTTCTGCAGAGGCTCTGAGCATCCTGGATCCAGGCAGCATCCATCAGCACCGCTCACATCCCATATGGTGTGCTCAGCACCCGCTGGCAGTGGCACTGGGGGCACACTGAGCAGGGCCACGCCAAGGCCCTCCAGCATCAGGGAGACGCCCTCCTCCTCCTCCCCCCCCCACCCCCGGCAAAAGGGCCCTAAATGAGGAAGTGGGAGGAGGAAAAAGACTGAGTTGCAGTCTGTAGTTGCACCAGAAACACGAAAGAGAAGCCCGGTGTGATGGACTTTGGCTCTCGGTGACAGGAGCCACGGATGCCCCGTTCCCAGGGACAGGACACAGGGACACCATGGTGAGTGCCAGAGGGGTCCTCGCTGAGCTGCCTGCCCCCACCTCTCCCCCAGGTGCTGTTGGGATGTCACTTTGCTCTTCTTACTGCAGTGCTGTCCCAGCCCTGTCCCCCCCCTGCACCCACCTGGGTCCCTCACTGCTGCTTGGAGGTGCCAACATATCCCCGGTGGAGTGGGGGACAGAGACATCCAGGCTTGAGGAGAAGGAGCAGAGCTGGGGCCGAGTGCAAGTGAGCAGCTGGTGATGAGTTCTCAGTGCAGGATTGGTGCAGGATTGGAGAAGGATTGGTGCAGGATTGGTGCAGGGCTGATGCTGGGGGCGCTGACTCAAGCAGGATGGAGGGCAGCAGGTGGTGAGCTGGGTTCAGCACAATGCCTGCAGGGGAACCCCTGTGTTCCTCCCGGCACGGCTTCCCACCAGCGCTTCTGGTTTCAGGGCTCAGGGCACAGGCAGAGCACACGGGTGGGGTGAGGGTTGCTGGGTGTCCCTGTGCTCCAGTGGGGGGGCATATTGGGTGCTCAGGGCCTGAACTCACACCCTGGGGCTGCTGCAAGTTCAGCGGCCAGAGCTGGAAGTTGATCTGGAGGACGAAGATGACGATGAAGGCTCTCAGAATGAAGATGATGCTCAGACACGCAGCGAGCGGCTGCACAGCGCGGCCGCGGCCACATCCTCCAGCCCACAGCTCTGCTCCCTGCACATCTCTGCACGACACTGTCCCCAAGCATCGCTTCCCGCCAGCCCCATGGAGGGGAAGAGTGGCTGGGGTGCAGCACAGCATCCTGCCTGCAGCAATACTGCTTCGGAGCTGTCACCTCCTCAAGGCCACCCCGACACGGTCCCCATGAGACACACACAGTGTCCCCTCTGTGCTTGGTGACATTCTGTGTCTCCATGAGGGGTTGTATCCCCACTCCCTGCCCAGCTCCAGCCCCAAAACATAGGGGCAACGCCTCATGCCCAGATGTTGGTGCCTTGGAGCAGGATGCTGGTGGTGATGCACCGCCTCGTGCTGCTCTTCTTGAGGCTTCCTGTGGTTTCAGAGGTGTTGGCTGCCTCTGCCCTTGCCTATCTTGAGGTGCCACCTTGGGTTGCTCCGTATCCGGAGCTCACAGGGTAATTTCTGGTGGTTCATACCTGAGCTTTGAAGAAAAACAAGCAACATTTTGTGATAACTGCTGCGGGGCCACTGGGTGAACCCACACTCATACAGGGACGGTCCCCATGCGGCTGCGAGGAGGGTCCTGGTGGCCTCTACACTCACCACGCATGGGGCTATGCACAGAATGGCTGCAAAGGGCACGGGATGCCTGGTCCAGGTGATGCTTAGGATGCTTCTGCTTGGCTCGAGGATGCAGTGGCTCAGGGAGGTGTCTGTTCCCAGCCCACCCTGGCAGGTGATTGTCACATCGCTGCTCTCACCCCTCGCCTTGGCCAGTGGTGGTGGAGGGACTGGTCCAAACCTCAGATCAATTCGACTGCTGCTCTGCGCAATGCTCTGCTTCCTGTGGGGACTCCACCCAAGCCCCTCACCCATCCCTGGGGCTCATTCTGCAGTGAGATCAGGCAGTGTCCAAACAGCGCTTCAGAGTCCAACCACCTCCTGCAAGGCTGTTCCCTCGGCAAAGCAAACTGCAGCATCACGAAATCCTTCACCTCGTGGGATGCACCCAGGAAAGCCAGAAATGAGGTGGAACACCCGCGACCCTGCCGATATAGGGGACAAAGCCTTCATTCAAAGCGAGCTGGTGCTTTCCCTGCAGCTGTGCTGCATCTGGCACCAGGCTGAGCCAGGAAAGCCCCCGATCTGTGCCCAAGGAAGGGAGAAGCTCTGGGTGCGAGCTCAAAAGCTCCGAGCCGCAGACCAGGAAATGCCTGTTTTTGCCTTAATTCTGTGCCGGAAATGGTGGTGTGAGAGCAGGGTGCCTGCACAGGGAGACCCGCGCTGATGGAGGCTGTGGGTGGGGAAAGAATTGGTGTCCCCATGGGCTCCAGTTGGGGTCACCAGCAGAACCATGGGAGACAATGCTTGGACTGTGCCCCCTGTGCCTCTTCATGGGCTTGTTAGGATGGAGGGGAGGAGGAGGAGGGAAAGGCCAAAAAAAAAAAGCAATGACCAATGAACTGGAGGAGAAGGAGAAGCTGTGTGAGCAGCCCCAATCCCACCCAGGTCCATGCATCCCAGCTGGAGGCACTGGGACATGGGAGCCAAAAGCCCATCGATCACTCACAGAGTTGCTGGGTACTGCGATTTTGCATGGAGCGGACACATTGTGCCTAGGGCTGCAGATCTCAACAGCCCCCCAGGAATGGAGGGGTCAGGGGGAGCAGCCTGGTGCCACCGTGCTCCATGAGGTTCCCTCTGTGCCCCCTCCTAATGCTGCTGGGTTGTGCCCAAACCCCAGGTGTGGGGCTGTGAGCGGCAAAGGCTGACAAGGGGGGGTCCTGAGGCCTGAGAGTTTGAGAATGGGCAGGACAATGAAACAAAAGGGGAAGAGAAGAAAAGGGAAATGGAAAGAGTAAGAGGCTGGGGCTGATGGGGGAGAAGTGAAATCAGCTCCGGGAGCATTAGGGTGAAAGCGGAACCATGGGGCCGGTGGCCATGGGACAGTGCACAGAGGGGCCGTGCATGGCTCTGGTCCTCTCCTGGGATGAGGACCCTTGGAGGGGTTTCTTTGTGCACAGTGTGATCCCACCCACCCCAGGCTGTGTATACCCCCACGATGGCTTAAATTGCAGCTCAGAGTTTTCCTTTCTGCTACCCACAAGGACAACATAGGGGCAATTTGGGGCAGTAGGAAAGCAGGTTCTTGGGGTTCCCTGGTTGATGCTGCTGCCATTTGGCCCATTTGGGTACCGGTGGCTTTGGGGCTGGATCCTGCTGCAACCTCTGTGCCCTTTCCCTGCAGGGCAGCAAGGAGCGCTTCCACTGGCAGAGCCACAACGTCAAGCAGAGCGGTGTGGATGATATGGTGCTGCTGGCCAAGATCTCCGAGGAGGCCATCGTGGAGAATCTCAAGAAGCGCTTTATGGATGATTACATCTTCGTATCCTTCCCAGGATGGGGATGGGGAGCAATGGGACTGTGCTCCAAGGCTTCTCCAACACCCGCAGCTTGTCCATCCATGCATGGGGCTGGGTCAGGATCAGCCAGGGGGATGCAGGTGATAGTGGCAGCCCTATAGAGCTGGTGCAGCACATGCGCATCACTGCTACCCAGGGGAGGACCCCTTACTATCATCAGCAGTGTGGTCCCATTCTTTTATGTCCAGAGGTTCTGGCATCATCCGTGGCACTGGCCCAGGGTGCCCAGAGAGCTGTGAGTGCCCCATCCCTGGAGGTGCACAAGGCCAGGCTGTACGGGGCCTTAGGCGGCCTGATCTGGTGGGATTTGAGATCCATTCCAACCTAAGCTATTCCATGATTCCATCATCACTGACATCATCCCCTCCTGCTGTTGCCCACGCTGCATGGATGCCCAGCAGGTGCTCTGCACCCCACAGACCCAAGCAAAGTCTGGATGGGGTGGGAGTGTGCATGTGGATGGGACACCACCAAGCCCATGCAGGATGCAAAGTCCCTGACCCTTACATGTTGTCTCCCACCCCACGTGCATTTGCGGTTACAGGCTCAGAAACAGAGGTGACACTGCTGAGCAACGAGCACAAGGTCTGGAGGTTCTCAGGCTCCATGAGGATGGGGAACTCCCCCTGGTTGGGAACCAAACCCAGCACCTGCTTTTGGGTTCACAGCCAGCTCAGTGCCCAGCTGCATGGCCCCGCTGCACTCAATCCCCAGCTCCAGGGGCAGGAGGAGGAGGGGTTCCGTGGCTGCAGAATGGGACATGGTAGGAGCTGGGCTGTGAAGCTCTCTCTGCAGCTGTGGTTTCCCCCAGTCTCAGCTCTGGCCTTACAAGGCGATGCTCAGCCCTGGCTGGAGGTGACGCAGCTTGCTGCCCACTCCGTCAGCAGCCCCAGGGCTTTAAATGCGTTTGGGGGTTGGGTTTGGGGTTGGCTTTTTTTGGAAGAGTGGGAGGAGGAAAAAATACCCCACGTAGCCTCTTTCTTCCTTTTTTCGCCCTCGTCCAGCTGTGACTCAATGCCCCACGCTTCTGCATTTCCCAAAACAAACCCCTGAGGTTCTCCCCCTGAAAACAGGACATCAGCCCCACACCGACTCCATCCCCAGGGCACCTCATCCCCACCCACCATTGCATCACCTCCAGGAACGGCCCCAGCCCATATGTTCTGGGGATGCTGCATGCAGACCAGGAGGCTGAATGAGCACCAGGTCCTGGGCTGAACCCCTTGTGACAATCCTGGTGCTGCGTTCGGAAGAGGGCAGGGACCCCCTGGCACCCATTGCTGATGCTGATGCGGTGGGCAGGAAGGGGGATGGGGGACATGGGATACAGGAGATGAGACATGGGATACAGCACATGGGACATGGGAGAGGATGCACGGACCTTGACCTGCTGTCCAGACCTACATCGGACCAGTGCTCATCTCTGTCAACCCCTTCAAGCAGATGCCATATTTCACCGACCGGGAGATCGAGCTGTACCAGGGGGCGGTGAGGCTGCAGGGCTGGCGAGGGGTTCACAGGGGTTCATTCGCTTTAATGCGGTGCATTTGCATGCGAGCACTTGGGGTTGTCCCATGAGCTTTGGGTATTGCAGGGGTCACTGCTCCCAAATGGTGAGTTTGTAAGCAATGTGAGTACGCAAGGGAAATTCAGCTCATAGTGCACACCAAAGTGCATACCTAAACCATACCTTGGTGCTTGGCTCTGCCCTATGCCCTCCCACAAGTGCAGGGTACTGAAGCAAGCACCTGGCGCTGTGCTGCTGCCTCCTGCACACGTGGGCAGAGCTAAGGGGATCCCAGCATCACCGTCCTTACACCCCTGTTTTAGGCTCAGTATGAAAATCCCCCCCACATCTACGCCCTGACAGACAACATGTACCGAAACATGCTGATCGACGGGGAGAACCAATGCGTCATCATCAGGTAGAGGGTGACCGGGTGTCCCCAAACCCTTTCCCAGCACTTGGAGTGCTGCTGGCAAACACAGGACTAAGGGGTGGCTGCAGCCCAGTGCGGTCCTGGGGGCTGTGCTCCCAGCTGGGGACTGAGCTTTGTGCAATGCGCTTTTCCGGCCGAGTGTTGCAAGGAAGGGGTGAGGAAGTGGGGCAAGGCTAAAACTTCCCCTTCAGCCCTCCCTCCAAAATCCAGCACCTCCTGCTGCAGCTCCTCACGCAGCCCTGTCTGTGTCCCAGAGCCCCCAGCATCCCACGAGGTCACCCCATGGGCCCCCATTTCACCTCTCCTCTGCTTTTGACATTTGCACAGCGGAGAAAGCGGTGCTGGGAAAACAGTGGCAGCCAAATACATCATGGGCTACATCTCCAAAGTGTCCGGGGGTGGTGACAAGGTGCAGGTAGGGCTGACTCCCACCCTGTACCCATCGCTTCACCTCCCAACATCTCTGCTCCCCAGTCCCTGCACGGAGCAGCTCCAAGGGTCGGGGTCCCAGCTCCACCCCCAGCCCATTGGGGCAGCTGCAGTGAGTGCAGGCACATGGCCCTGCTCACCCTCATGCCCTGCTCTGGCCACCAGCACGTGAAGGACATCATCCTGCAGTCCAACCCATTGCTGGAAGCCTTTGGCAATGCCAAAACAGTCCGCAACAACAACTCGAGCCGCTTTGTAAGTCACCGGGGCTGGCACAGAGCGTGCTGCTTGCTGGCACCATGCGGTGTCACGGACAGGATTTGCCCCCGCAGATGCACTGACAGCTCCATGCCCACATAGGGGAAGTACTTTGAGATCCAGTTCAGCCGGGGCGGAGAGCCCGACGGGGGGAAGATCTCCAACTTCCTGCTGGAGAAGTCACGGGTGGTGAGCCAGAATGAGCATGAGAGGAACTTCCACGTCTACTACCAGGTATGGGGCAGCGGGGCCGGCTGGGTGAGGGGCCATAGGGCCGATGACTGCAGCCCCCCATGACTTCCCACAGCTCATTGAAGGAGCATCCCAAGAGCAGCGCCAGAACCTGGGCATCATGAGCCCCGATTATTACTACTACTTGAACCAGTCAGACACGTACCAGGTGGAGGGCACGGATGATCGCAGTGATTTCCTTGAGACCATGGTGAGTGCCCCCAGGAGGCTTCCCAAAGCTGTCAAAGGCCAAGCTGGGGCTGACGACCCCCTGTGTGCCCCCAGAACGCCATGCAGGTCATCGGCATCCGGGGTGAGGACCAGCAGCTGGTGCTGCAGATCGTTGCCGGGATCCTACACCTGGGGAATATCAGCTTTCGGGAGGAGGGCAACTATGCCCGGGTGGAGAATGCTGACTGTGAGTAGCCGAACTCCTCCTCGTTCCAGGGAGCAAGCTTAGGTGCCCACAGAGACCCTTGGCAACAAATCACAACCTCTCGATAACACTGCTGACCCAGCAGAGAGGCAGCACCAGTACCTTCCCCAAATCTAATGCATCAGTGCAGGTTAGGGGCTGAAGTGCTGGAAGGGTGCTCTGCAGAGATGGACCTAGGTGTCCTTGTGGACCAACAGTTGATCAGCTGTTGACCAATGGCTGGACAACAGTTGACCGATGGTAGACCAGTGGTTGACTGCAGGTTGACCACAAGCCACCAGCGTGGTTGCATTGGGAAGAATGTGACCAGCAGGGAAATGGAGATTATTCTCACCTTTGCTCTTTCCTGGGGAGGCCACATCTGGAGCACTGGGCCCAGTTCTTGTCCCACATCTCGCACAGCTGCCCCATTGCTGGCCCCCATTGCTTTTGGTGGGATGGGGGAAACATCATGTAGGGGGGGGGTTGCGGGAAGACCTGACCCCCCTCTGCCCAGCTCTGGCCTTCCCTGCCTACCTGCTGGGCATCGACCGTGACCGCCTCAACGACAAGATCACCAGCCGCAAGATGGACAGCAAGTGGGGCGGCCGCTCTGAGTCCATCACCGTCACCCTCAACGTGGAGCAGGCAGCCTACACACGGGATGCCCTGGCCAAGGGGCTCTACGCACGCGTCTTCGACTTCCTTGTGGAGGTGGGTGCCCGGGGTTGGAGGAGCACGGCCATGGGATGGGGGTGTTTGCCGCTCATTTGAAGTGGATCCTGCTGTCCTTTTCCTGCAGTCCATCAATAGGGCCATGCAGAAACCCTATGAGGAGTACAGCATTGGAGTGCTGGACATCTATGGCTTTGAAATATTCCAGGTGGGTGCTGCTTTGCTGTGGGAGCTCAGCTGAGGACTGCTCTGCTCCAGAGAAGGGGACCTGGAGTAGTACCTCTGTTTGGGGTCACCTTGATGTAGAAGACGACTCAACCTCTTCTTTTTCTATTGTTTTGTAGAAAAACGGTTTTGAGCAGTTCTGCATTAACTTTGTGAACGAGAAGCTGCAGCAGATCTTCATAGAGCTCACCCTGAAGGCAGAGCAGGTATGGGGAGGCTGAAATCCCAATTCCCCCACCCTGCACATGTCCCGTGGGTATAGAGCCAGAGCCCCTCCAGCTCTCCTGGTGCTCCCTCAGGAGGAGTATGTGCAGGAGGGCATCAAGTGGACCCAGATCCAGTACTTCAACAACAAGGTGGTGTGTGACCTGATAGAGAACAAACTGGTGAGTGGGGGGGAAAGGACCAACCCTGCTGGGTGCACCCCCAGAGAACAGCAGCTCCATGCCTTGCATCCAAATTACAGCTCAGTGCAAAGCTGCTTTTAGCATCACAGGGCACCTGTCTGCAGCCACGTGCAGGACTGAGCCCTGCCTACAGCCTTTGCTCAGCCCTGGCTTTGCTCTCCCTCTTCCAGAACCCCCCTGGAATCATGAGTGTCCTGGATGACGTCTGTGCCACCATGCACGCCACAGGCGAGGGTGCAGACCAGACCCTGCTGCAGAAACTGCAGGCAGCTGTGGGGACCCACGAGCACTTCAACAGTTGGAGCTCAGGCTTCGTCATCCACCACTATGCAGGCAAGGTGCGGCACCCTGCACCCCGCATCCTGCACCCTGCGCTTGGCACCCAACACCCCACACCCTGCATCCCGCACCGGCATCCCACATTCTGAGCTGCCTCCTGCCCCCAGGTCTCCTATGATGTGAATGGTTTCTGCGAGCGCAACCGGGATGTGCTCTTCACTGATCTGATCGAGCTGATGCAGAGCAGCGAATAGTGAGTCCGGGCAGTGCAGTGATCCCCTGGGCCACCCCCGGGAGATGGGCAGCATCCTCAAAACCCATCCATAACACTTTGCCGGTTCTGTCCCTGATGGAAGTGGTGCTCAGCATCACTCCATGGAGCGTGTGGGGCACGCAGGGCTGGGCAGAGGGCACACAGGGCAGGGTGCCACCCACCCAGCAGCTCTCACCTGGGGGCTCTCCTCTGCTTTTCAGTGCTTTCATCCGCATGCTTTTCCCAGAAAAGCTCGATGCTGACAAAAAGGGTCGCCCAACCACTGCAGGCTCCAAAATCAAGGTGGGTCCTGGGGGGCTGCAGGAAGGCAGCTGGGGACTGCTGGACTCCCACTGCCACCTTTAACGCTCCAGAGGTCAATCTTTGCAACAGAAACAGGCTAACGACCTGGTGAACACGTTAATGAAGTGCACGCCACACTACATCCGCTGCATCAAGCCCAACGAGACCAAGAAACCACGGGACTGGGAGGAAAGCAGGTAACAAAGGGGGGTATGGGGACAGCAGCTGGTGTTGGGGTGGTGGCTGTCCTCCAACAGGCGGGAACCTGCTCTGGTCCTGCTGTGCCAGGGGAGCACAAGGGGAGTATGGGGACACACATCTCTCTGTGTGTGCATCCCTGTGGGGCTCCATCCCAGCCCCAACCCACACAAATGCAACAGGCACAGAGCTATGGGGATGGGTAGAGCTGTGCCATCGTGTGCACCCCGCAGGGTGAAGCATCAAGTGGAGTACCTGGGGCTGAAGGAGAACATCCGCGTGCGCCGGGCGGGTTTTGCCTACCGCCGAATCTTCCACAAATTCCTGCAACGGTGAGGGGTCGGGGGGCTGCATGGAAGGGACCCACGGCTCGGCTGACACTCACAGCCCCTCTGCTGACAGCTATGCCATCCTCACCCCTGAGACGTGGCCGTCGTGGCGCGGGGACGAGCGGCAAGGCGTGCAGCACTTGCTGCGCTCCGTCAACATGGACCCGGACCAGTACCAGATGGGTCGGAGCAAGGTGTTCGTCAAGAACCCCGAGTCGGTGAGTGATAGGGGCTCAGCACTGGGTCAAGAAGCACGGGGGTTGGACCCTGCCCAAGGCTCAGCACCCACCTGCCCCCATCCCTCAGCTCTTCCTCCTGGAGGAGATGAGGGAGAGGAAATTTGACGGCTTCGCCCGGGTGATCCAGAAGGCCTGGCGTCGACACATCGCCATCCGGAAGTACGAGCAGATGCGGGAAGAAGGTAAGGCTGCAATGATCAGTGTCCTTCAAAGGGTGCCCTTGGCCAGGGACGGCCCCACTCTTCATTACAGCTGTAACATGGCACGGTGATGAAGGATATTCATAGAATCATAGAATCATAAAGGCCAGAAAGTCCTCCATGGTCATCAGTCCAGCCACCAACCCATCACCACCTGCTCACTCATAGAATCATTAAGATTGGAAAAGAGATCACCACGTCCAACCAAAAACAAATCATCACCATGCCCACTAGCCATGTCCCTAGGACAGCTACATGGAGATACCCGCATTCTTTTCCTACACCTTGAGGAGGGAGCGGGTTTTTTGCTCCAGTTTCCAGCCCTAGGGAAGCTGTGGGACGGGCCCTCGCTGTCTGGATGCACCATCCACCATCCACTACCATAGGCAATTCCCAACCCGCCCCAGCATACAGTGAAAAATCAAGAGAAAACAGAGTAGCTGAACCCCTCCCTCCCACAACACGAGGTTCTGGGGACAACTGCTGTGTTTCATGGCCTGGTGATGCCCAACCAACGTTGCTTTGGGTCCCACGCAGCCTCCAGCATCCTCTACAACTTCAAAGAGCGGCGGAGGAACAGCATCAACCGGAATTTCGTGGGTGATTACCTGGGCATGGAGGAGCGGCCGGAGCTGCGGCAGTTCCTGGCCAAGAGGGAACGAATCGACTTCGCCGACTCCATCACGAAATACGACCGCAGGTTCAAGGTGAGGGGAGCAGGGGACAGGCCAAGCTGTGTTTCTTGGTGGAAATGCAATGCAGTGTAATGCAACCCTAAACCAACACTAACCCTAACCTCATCCTAACCCTAAGTACATTGCAGTAGAATGGAATGGAATGCAATGCAATGCAATGAAATCCAATACAGTGCAATGCAACCGAACGCAATGCAACCCTAACCCTAACTGGAACCCTAACCTCATCCAAGCCCTAACTCTAACCCAGATGCAATAAAATCAAAGGCAATCCAATGAGAAGAAATGAAATCCAAGAAAACTAAATCCCTTGGGTGGGACGTTCTGCCCCTCAGCAACCATCTCTCACCCCCTGAGCCCATCTTTTCCAGCCCATCAAGCGGGATTTCATCCTCACCCCCAAATACTTCTACCTGATCGGGAGGGAGAAGGTGAAGAAAGGCCCCGAGAAGGGGCAGATCAAGGAGGTGCTGAAGAAGAAGGTGGAGATCCAGGCGGTGAGCGGCGTCTCATTGAGGTGTGTTCCCCCATACCATCCCCATCCTTTGGTACCCCCAACCCCACTGCTGGCAAAGCCACGGGGACACAGAATCCCCATTCCCTCTGTGTCCCCTCGGGAGGCCCCCCAAGGCCTGGTGGGGTGTCTGTACCCCCCGTGACACCCCTGGGGCTGCCCCCAGCACCCGGCAGGATGATTTCTTCATCCTTCACGAGAAAGACGCCGACAATTTCTTGGAGTCCATCTTCAAGACAGAGCTGGTCAGCCTGCTGTGCAAGCGGTACGAGGAGCTGACCCACAGCAAGCTGCGCCTCAACTTCCAGGACACGTAAGGACAGGGATGGGGAGAGGGGACAGAGCACTGTGAGGCCACAGCCTCATGGCCCTCACGGCCCCTGTCCTCCTCCCAGACTACAGTTTCGGGTGAAGAAGGAGGGTTGGGGCGGTGGTGGCACACGCACCGTCACCTTCACCAGAGGACAGGGTGATGTGGCTGCCCTCAAAGCTGGAGGCAAAACGCTGACGGTCAGCATCGCAGACGGGCTGCCCCGGAACTCCAGTGAGTGATGGGCACCTGAGGGGGGGGACAGGAGGATCGGGGCCATAGGGAATGGATGGGGCTTGGGGACACTGGGGTGAGCCACTGTGTGCCCTGTGGGGATCTGCGTTTTGCACAGGAGGGATGTTGGTCCCCATGGAGGACGTCACTAATGGGGTCCCCATGGAGGATGTGACCTAATGGGGTCCCCGTGGAGGATGTCACTTAATGGGGTCCCCATGGAGGATATCACTAATGGGGTCTTGTATCCCCCCACACAGAGCCCACCAGGAAGGAGGTGGTTCAGACCAAAGGTGCCAGCAGGCGACCACCACCATCCCGCAGTGCCCCCCCAGCACCCCAAGGTGAGCAGTGCCTATGGGCTCCCATCCTCATCCAGCTGTCCTCATGGAGGGGGCTCCCCCATTATGGGTGCCCCCTCATAATACACTATCCCCGGGGGGTTCCAGGTACCTACAGGAATGGTGCTCCCCAGTTCCCACGTGGGAATGGTCAGGCCAAGCGGGACACCTACACGACGCCCCAGAAGCAAGCACGGGCCCCCCCAGCCACCGCACTGCCCCCCCAGAATGCCAACCGTCGGTCGAAGGCACGGCCTCCATCCGAGCAGAACATGGAGTTCCTCAATGTCCCTGACCAGGGGGTGGCTGGGTAGGTTCAGTGCCCACCACCCCCATCTTCCCATCCCACTGCCATGGGGACAAACTGGGCAAAGTGGGAGGTGGGAGCAGGATGGGTTGGGGATGCGGGATGCCACCTTCACTGCTCACGTTGCGTCCCCATCCTCCCATCCCATTGCCATGGGGACAAACTGGGCAGAGTGGGAGCGGGATGGGGACATGAGATGCTCCCCTCAGGATTCATGCTGTGCTCTCACCATCCCATCCTCCCATCCTGTTGCCACGGAGACAAACTGGGAGGGGGAGGTGGGAGCAGAATGGGATTGAGGACATGGCATGTCCCTCACACTGCTCACACCTCCACAATCCCATACCACGGCCATGGGGACAACGTGACTGCACTGG
>PPHD01018459.1:0-11868 GCA_002909625.1 Bambusicola thoracicus
ATCTCAGTCTAAAATTTCTACTTTTTTTCTTCTTATTTTATCCCCCCATCTCACTTGGGGCAGAAGATGAGTTAGTGAAAGGCTCTGTAGTGTTTAGCAAATTGCCAGGTTAAACTACAACCAAACTATAACTTCTGTTGCAAAGTACTTTCTGTTTGCCTATCAATAAATTTAAACATAAAGAGTAGACAAATTTAAATCAGTCATACAGGAAAAAAGCCTTGAAACCAATGAATACTCAGAAAAAAATATATTCACGTTGTCTTCTTGAAAAGGAACAAATAGTTTGGAACTGACATGATCAGGTACTTCTATTCATATCTGTACACAGCTGTACATTCAAGCTTTCAGATCATATTTAGTATATGATAAGAAATGTTTACTGCTCTGAAGACTTGCCTAAGATTTAAAATGATGAAAATATATGCTGTACTACCACAGTACAATTAAACCAAGGCAGTCACAATGAATTTCCATACGCAGACAGCTCCTAAGTCACCTCCTTCTCCACTATTTCCTTTTTTTCCTAACTTTCTAAAAATATCTGAAATATTTCTTTCTTTGACATAGGTGAAGCATATAATGAAGTGAGAAAGTAGGTATGGTTGAAATAGTGCAGAATGCAATGTTTTAGACGGGCACCACTCAACAACAAAGTACGTAACTTTAACATGGGGCTAGGAAGGACCCAGAAGAGAATTACTCATCTGTACAAAAACCCTGTATTTGTATTAGGTATACTTAAATGGGGGGAAAAAAAATAAAAAGGGCACACAAAACTACAAAGTTCATGGTATAAGCTAACCATGTACCACTGGAAAGAAAGGTTTAATTCACTTCATAAATATATACCATAATAAACTAATTTCTGCTCTGAAGTTACTAGTACTTATTTAAGTCAAGATGTTTGACTACATCTGCAAAGGATTTGATACACTATAATCTCACATACTATCTGTATATTTGTACATGGTACAGAAGTATCATACTGTAGTTTCTTATCCTTTCTGAACCATTAAAGAATTTTACCCAATGATGTGTAAAAGAAAAAAAGCTAGCAGCAACAAATAGTAGTAACAGATACTTAATCATAAAAAAAATCAGTCATTTCTCCAGCCATCCTGAAGTGTGTTGTTAGTTGCATAGAAGTTACCACTTTATGATGAAAATTATAAATGTTTTTGAAGGTCATAACATAAGGTTAGATATTTTTAATAGATACATCATAGGAAATGCAGCAAATCTACATTTGCAATTCAGATGATGGTGCTGAAACTAAAACTTGCTCAGTTTTCCAGAATGAAGAAACATGCCCATTCACTTAAAGAAATAGAACACCGTTGCAAAACAATTTATTTTGCTTTTCGAGTTCAACAGGAACTGAAAACCCCTTTCTGTTTTGGTGCATTCTTTCTTTCATTGGCAACAGACTATAATAATATCATATTTTCATTTTACAATGGACCCAGCAGTTTTTCTCCCTAATAGCCTTCTTAGACGTTCAGTATCATTGTAATGATTGCAAGACATGAATGCCTCCTGCAGAGTTTAAAGTGGCTTCAGTGTGTAACATAACGCATTTTTATAAGCAAGTGACACTTCCTTGTGTTTTCAGTTCTCCAAAATAATTTAGAATGTACATTATGAGTTCAAATAAATGTGTTAACTAATAAGACTGCAGTAATGCGAAGAAAGATTTTATTTTTCTCTTCAGTGAGATCCTCTGTTAAATTTCTCTTGCATCTCATTGCAGTGTTCAAAGAAACTAATAAAATGTGATGCAATTTTAAAAAAAAAAGCACATAAGAAAATGGTTTCAGATATTGAAGGCTGGTTGTAAAATGAAAACATACATTTTGAAAGGAAAATAGTATGTTGCTCTTTTGTTTAAAGAGGGCTTTATGTTTTAATCCTGAGACTTTACGAGGGCTGCTCCAAAAGTTATGCCTGCTATTTTATTATGTTAGCCCATGACATCAGAGGTATATGTTGGTGATATGGCACTACAGATTGAACCTTCCCACCAACAATCCTTACTTTGTTGCCATTTGACAGATGGCAGAACAGGGGTAGTCTGACATGGAAGTGCATATGAAGAAAAGATGTGTAACTCAATGTGGAAGAAGTAGCACCTACTGACATTCTTCGATGTCTGCTGAATGTTTCTGGAGACCAAATGGTGTGAGCACAGTGAGGCGGTGGGAGGTGTGTTTCAGCAGTGATGATAGCCATGTGAAAGGCAGACCACATTCCAGACAAACACACACATCTGTCGCATCCCAAAATGAAGAGTGACCAGCTCATCCATACAGTTCAGTGGATTAGAACGAGGGAATTGTGCAGAGATGAATATCAGCTTCAACTATGTTTTGGAAATAGTTGTGGCAACATTGTCAGGAAGTTTGCACCAGGTGTGTCCCACGAATACTCACTCAGGAACAGAAAGAACACTGTATGCAAGTTTGTCAGGACCCACTAAAATACAAGGCTGAAGGTGACAGTTTCCTGGGTTGTATTAGTGTCAGTGACAAGATGTGGTGTTACCACTATGAGCCAAGATCAAAACAACGCTCTATGGAATGGCTACACATGAATTCTCCATCACAATAAGTGTTCAAGAAGCAGCCCTCAGCAGGTGAAATGATGTGCACTGTTTTTTGGGATAGAAAAAGGGTGATTAGTTAGGATTTCCTGGAAACTAGACAAACCATCAATTCTGATCACTACACCATGATGCTTACTAAGCTGACGGCTCAAACTTCCAGAGTCAGGCAAGAGAAGAAAACCTTTCTCTTGCAACACTATAACACTAGGCCTTCAGTTTGAAGATCATGGAGCATGCTGTCAATCTTGTCAGGACTGTCCTACCGCTCCCACCACACAGTCCAGATTTGGAGTCTTCTGATTTCCATCTGTTCAGGCTGATGAAAGATGGACTGCATGGGCAACATTTTTCTAGCAATGATGCCATCGTAGAAGTTGTGAAATGATGGGTCACCTCTGCAAGATTTTTTCCAGCATGGCATGCAAGCTCTTGTTCATTGATAGCAAAAATGCATAGCAAAAAGTAGTGAGCATGTTGAAAAATAATGTACTGTAGCTGAGAATTTGGTCTATCTAGTGCTGCTGAGCTGTCTGCATCTGTTGTAGTTTCGTACAAATAAATAGGAGGCATTAATTCTGGAGTAACTAAAACGCTAATCTTTTCTCTAGAATGTTTCTAAATCATGGATCATCCAGTTTCTAAGTGGCAGTTCAGTTCTTAGCTGCAGTTCTGCTTAACATATGATTATAGATGAAACAGTTATATTTCCCCAGGTTGATAGTATCTCAGTTCTTTCAAACCAAGAAACTGATAAATAGGTGTAAGCTGCCTAGCTGTAGCTGCCCACCTTTGCTAGGGAACTGCTGTCTTCTGTTTATGTAAGCATATCCAGTCCATTTTCAGTTTCTGGTAGCTGACTTACCTGTATTTTATGGATTTAAATGAAAAATAGGAGATAAATATTCAGCTGTAGCAATCTGACTTGTTAAATGTGATCAGATTTATGGAATTCTGCACTATGAAGGGCAGCAGAGATTCTAAGTCAGACTTAGGTTCATGTAAGGCCTAATAACAAATGAAAACTAGTCTTCTGTTTGTCTTAAATCAATAGAACATAAGAATATAAGCAAGTTTGATCCTAAAAATCTTCCAGAGATGAAAAAGAAAATACAAGGAAGTAAAAGTAGAATAATTTGCAAAGTGGTAATTTCTAGTTACAGAATTTTCTTTATTTTGCTGGGTATGTGAATGTTCTGTTAAATTTACCACAGAGTTAGGAGACCTATTCTAAACTCAAAATGAATATATCAGTTAGTCAGGATTCAATGATGATGTCAAGTGTCTGGCTGACAACTGTGAATTAATTTGTAAGTTGTTTACCTACTGGCATGTTAACTGGTTGAAAGTCAGAGTATAAGAAAAATACCATTCCTTCCTATTCATAACGATGTTTCTGTATATTATTTCTTGTGCTTTGACTGGTTACTCTTCTTTATATACTCCAAACAAACAGCTTGGAGTTTCTATGAATCTCAGTGATATGTTCTCAGAGATTTAAACTTCAAATGTTAAATTTGGACTAATACTTGTCCTTCAAGGTGTAATAATATTTGAACAAAGCCAAAATCAAATAGTTAAATGATGTAATAGGAAAGAAAATAGCAATGTTTTTACAGATACCTGAATGAAATCTTTTAGTGATTGAAAGCAGTTAGAAAAGAGTAAGGCATAATAATTTAGGTGAAGAAAAAGAAGATGACAAGAGCATAAATTCAGCTGTAGTAGTCATCCATGGAGATTTATGTATACTCCCATTGTCTAAGATGCTGTATCATAATAAAATAAATTGTAACAGAAATGAAAAAGAATCTGAACCTGAACATGCTTCATCTATAAGAAATGGCCATCAAGTGTCTAATGCCTTATAATTGTCCTCACTTAGCAGCCATCTTCAGGAGCTGTTATCAGATGGGGGATGGAAAACTAAGTGCTAAGGAAGGATAGGCAGAATAGTCCTAAGTCCAGCCAGCAAATTCTTTTTGTGTGCTCTCTGGTGAATAAAGAAGATGGAACAAATGACTGAGAGAAGACTTCTGTGTATATTTCTTCCTGATAGTTAATAGCTCAAAAGAAAGACGGGAGAGAGAAGACTAAACTCGGGAAAACTAGGAGAGCACAAGAAAAAAAGGTACATGATTGAGGACAAACTGGGTACTGAAAAAAAATCAAATAATCAGAATCCTACTGGCTGAAAGTTAGAATGGCCAAGCCTCAGAATGAGACACAAGTAGCAGGGAACATAAGGGGAAACAAACAAACAAACAACCCTATTCAACAGTAGGCATCTAAATAAGTAGAATTAGTAGAAAACCTAAGTAAAATGCTGGTCTGTGCCATTGTAGAAACTAGAGACTAATGACAAATGATGTCAAGAATTCTGACATAATTCCCTTTTTTAATTCATATTCCATTGAAAAGTTTAGCTTTAGGCAGAAAATTAGCAAGATCATGGAGCAGATCCTCCTGAAGGCCCTACTAAAGTTTATGGAAAATAAAGACGAGGTGACTGGTGTTAACCATCATAGTTTCACCATGAGGAAGTCATGCCTGACAACCTAGATGGCCTTTTATGATGGAATTACAACACTGCTGGATAAAAGAAAAGCAACTGACGTCATCTACTTGAACCTGTGCAAAGCACTTGACACTGTCCCTGATGACATCCTGGTTGCCAAATTGGAGAAAAATTGAGTTGATGGATGGATCACTCCCTAGACAAGGAATTGTCTGGATGGTTGCACTCAGAAAGTTGCAGTCAGTGACTCAGTGTCCAAGTGGGGACCCGTGACAAGTGGCATTATCTGCACTGTGACCAGTGTTATTTAACATCTTTGTAGGTGACATGGACAGTGGGATCAAGTGAACTCTCAGCAAGTTTGTAGACAACATCAAGCTGAGTAGGTGCAGTTGACAGGCTGGAGAGAAGGGATGCTATCCAGAAAGACTTGGACAGGTTTAAGAGGTGGGCTCATGCCAACCTCATGAAATCCAACATCGCCACCTGCAAGGTCCTGCACCTGGTTTGGAGCAATCCCAAGCACAGATACAGGTTGGACAAAGAATGACTTGAGAGCAGTCCTGAGGAGAAGGATGCAGGTGTGTCAATTAATAAAAGATTCAACATGAGCTAGCAGTGCGCACTTGCAGCCCAGAAGGCCAACCATACACTGGGTTGCAACAAGAGAAGTGTGGCCAGTAGGTCGAAGGAGGTGATTTTGCCCCTCTGCTCTTGTGAGACCCAACCCTAAGTCATGGAGTACCGCATCTAGTCCTGGAGCCCCCTGGACAGGAAGGACATGGAGTTGTTGGAGCAAGTCCAGAAAGGACCACAAAGATGATCAGGGGGCTGGAGCACCTCCCCTATGAAGACAGGCTGAGAGAGCTGAGGTTCTTTGGCCAGGATAAGAGAAGGCTCCGAGGAGACCTTATAACAGCCCTCCAGTACCTGAAGGGGGCCTACAGAAAATCTGGAGATGGACTTTTTAGAACAGCTGGTAGCAACAGGATGAGGGGAAATGCTTTTAAACTGGAAGAGGGTAGATTTAGACTAGATATTAGGAAAACATTATTTGCTGTGAGGATGGTAAGACACTGGAACAGGTTGCTCAGAGAGGTTGTGGTTCTGCCTTCCTGGAAGCATTCAAGGCCAGGCTGGGGCTTTGAGCAACCTGGTGTAGACGGAGGTGCCCCTGCCTACAGCAGGGTCATTGGAACTAGATAATCTTATAGGTCCCATCCAACCCAAACCATTCTATGATTCTATAATTCTACGTCAGTGACAGAAAACAGTAAGAAGAAGGAAAATAGATCTAGAGAGATTTTAGTTGTTCTCCACCAGTTGTCCCTGGTGAAACAGACCCAGACTATCTGCCTGGAGCTACATCTGATTACATTTGAGAACTCAGTGTCTGGCTGAGAATGCAGGAGTTGTGAAAAGGCAATAAAGTATAATAAGGTGGAGAAAAATAAGGGAGAAAAAAAAAGGAAATCAGTATCTGGAAGATAATAACAATACTATAATAATAATATGAATGGTAGCAAGTATGGACCAACCAAGAATAAATCATAGCTACCTACCTGGAGTCTTTTAGAAACAATATAATCATACAATCATAAAATCATGAAATGGCTTGGGTTGGAAGGGACTCTGTATCCAATCCCTTCCATGGGTGCAGTTGTCAACAACTAGATCAATTTGCTGAAGGCCCCATCCATCCTGGCCTTGAGCACCTGCAGAGATGGGGCATCTACAGATTTTCTGGGCAGTCTGTGCCACTTCCTCAGCACCCACTACGTAATAAAAAGATCTCC
Source organism: Bambusicola thoracicus (assembly GCA_002909625.1). Lineage (NCBI taxonomy): Eukaryota > Metazoa > Chordata > Aves > Galliformes > Phasianidae > Bambusicola > Bambusicola thoracicus. The sequence continues at coordinate 6,917 of PPHD01018459.1, forward strand.
ACATAACATCTAGAGAACTCTTTAGGTACTGGAAGGACACTGTGAGGTCTCCCCAAAGGTTTTTATTTATAATGCACTTCTATGAAGTTTCTTGATTTCCTCAGAAACTATAATTTGTATAAACCACAGTAGGAGAGATTGTTCAAGGAATCTTAAAGGTGAAATCCTTTTAAAGAAAAGGAATGTCATGATTTTCAAACTCTTCTAAAACACATATATTCACGTATTATTTAAAAATCGTTATTCAATTGTTACGATCTAATGACATCATGAAGTATTGAAATTGTTTTTGGAAAGATTCATTTCCATTTTTCTGCAAATATTAGACGCATTTCCTGACCTTTGGGGTAATATATTGCAGACTATTATAAAATAAAGTACAAGGAGCAATAACTTGATTTTTTCCTATTATCTCAGTCACTTCACTTTTTTTCTTTACAGTTTCCTATCAGAAACTATTAAAAAGCACACCTCTGACTATAGTCCAAAGTCACTCAGTAAGAACTCCTTTGTGTACTTAAATGTATATTTGGACTGTTTAAGATTATCTCAAGTGAAGAGAACAAATCCTCTATCGGAAGGAGATTTGATCCACGCTGTTTTTCTAAGTAGCAGAGGAAGCCATTTGAAATAAAAATATTGTGATTCCATATGTTACATTGTGCTTTCTGTGACACCGGGAAAAGCGTAATGTTGGTATCATTTAAGGATGAAAATGTGTCAAGTCGTTTTCCATATGGTGTCTCCCTCAGAAGAAATCACTCTGAGTAATATAAAAGATATACATAACCTACAGAAATAAATTTGCTTTTAATTCATGAAAGCAAAGGGTAACAAAGAACAGGGAGACCTATTTGCCTTGATGCACATTTTGTCTATATTTGAATTAGAATTCTTTGTTAGTATAAAACAAATTTTAATGTTTACAAATATTTTTTTTTATTTTATTTGCAGACTGCTGCAGTTAAATGATAGGAAATCATGAGCAAAACCAAAGACTGTGCTTCAAAGATTTGAGAGAATGTTGGCCATGAGAGCACTTAATGTCTGGCAGATGTTCAAGACTAATGATATACTCCTCACTACAATTAAATTCTAACATCCTCAGAACTAAAAATGGGAACAAATTATGTTCTAATGGATTTCACGAGCAAATATAGCTCAAACAAGCCTGTAGATGTAAAACATTTTTTATGTTTTCAGTTCATCATTTAAAGAATTGTATAGACTACTTGACTCCAGGTTGCAGCTTGTATTCCCTGATGCAAAATTTGCAGGTATTTATGGCTTTGTCCTACAAAAATGGTTTGTGTTGCAACTGTGTAAACTTCTTACTGCATAGTTCTTCAGAATAGTGAAGAGCATGTGAAAAGAATGATTTCAGAAACAGGATATAAGATTAAAATGTTTTCAAAAATCTCACCTGCAGTGCCATATAACCAAAAGAGAATATGGACATCCACCAACACCTTATCCATATGCCCATTTCTATCCAAGACTATGCATTTTATGTAGATCACAAATAGAGAAAGTAATTGCACAATTCATTTGAATCCAGGTCCACTTTTGGGGTAGTCTTTATTTGCCACTGCTGTGCAAACAAATCAGGTTTGATTCATGATTATCTTCAGTCTGGAAGACTTTATTTTTTAATAAATAAATGAAAAATTACATGTCAGATCTGCATATTTTAGAAGTTAAGTCTGGGAATGATTAATGTTGTTGATTTCCAGCTTTTCCTGAGAATATTTTCCATGTATCCAGAAAAATGCCAGCCTAGCTTTCCTGTGTCCAATTTAGTCTAACAGATTTTAGAACTGCCATTTTAGTCAGACACAAAATTTGCAGTAAGTGATGAAACTTAAAAGGTGAGTCATATTTTGCTTGGGAAAAAAAATATATATATTCAGCCTATGCAGTTTTGAATCAACCTGTAACAGGACAACCAGAGATCAGTCCTAGCCAGCATGGGTTCATGAAAGGTAAGTTCTACTTGATCAACCTGATCTCCTTCTATGATTGGGTGACCTGTCCAGTGGATGAGGGAAAGGCTGTTGATGTATTCTGCCTAGACTTCAGCAAAGCTTTCAACACTGCCTCCCACAGCATTTTCCTGGAGAAGCTGGCAGCCTGTAGCTTAGACAGATACTCTCTTTGCTGGGTAAGGAACTGTCTGGATAGCTGGGACCAGGAGTGGTGGAGGATGGAGTTAAACCCAACTGATGACCAGTCACGAGTGGTGTTTCCCAGGGGTCGGTACTGGGGCCTGTCTTGTTTAGTACCTTTACTGATATCTTGGATGAGTGTATTGAGCGCAACCGCAATAAATTTGCAGATGGTGTCAAGTTGGAAGGGAGTGTAGATCTGCCTGGGGGTAGCAAGGCCCTACAGAGGGATATGGGCAGGCTGAGGCTAATGGGATAAAGTTCAACTAGTCCAAGTGCCAGGTCCTGCACTTAGGCCACAACAACCCCAGGTAACACTACAGGCTTGGGGCAGAGTGGCTGAAAGACTGTGAAAAGAGTCCTGTAGGTATTTGTTGATATTCAGCTGCAAGCAGTGTGCCCAGGTGGCCTAGAAGGCCAATGCCATCTTGGCTTGTATCAGAAATAGCATTGCCAGCAGTGATCATCACTCTGTACTCAACACTGGTAAGGCCGTACCTCAAGTACTGTGCTCAGTTCTGGGCCCCTCATTGCAAGAAAGATATTGAGGCCCTGGAACATGTTCAGAGAAGGGCAACAAAGCTGGTGACGGGTCTGCAGCACAGGCCTTATGAAGAGCAGCTGAGATTGTTCAGTCTGGAGAAGAGGAGGCTCAGGGGAGAGCTTATCTCTCTCTACAATTACCTGAAGAGAGGTTTTGGCAAGGTGGGAGTCAGTCTCTTCTCCCACGGACTAGCAATAGGACTAGAGGGAATGACTTCAAGTTGCACCAGGAGAGACTGAGTTTGGACATTAGGAAATACTTCTGGAATGGGCTGCCTAGGGAGGTGGTTGTGTCATCATCCCCAGAGGTAAACAGAAACATTTAAAATGTTGAGCTGAAGGACACAGTTTAGTGGAAAATACTGGTGATGTGTGAACAGTTGGACTATATGATCTTAGAGGTCTTTTCCAACTTTGGTGATTCTATGATTCTACGGTTCTATGATGCCACAATAACTTGCCAAATTAAATGTATGATTGGGCTGTTTTCAATTGCAGATGGAGTATAAATTACTCATCTTGGCACATATATAGGAATTAATGTTAAATTCTTTTCAAGGGTGAATTTTTTTTGGTGATAGACTACATGTAGAAAATTTATATTAAGCTAATGTAATCTTCCTATATATGATACTTACTCAGTTTTTTACCATGTAAAATTTGTCTGAATATACATTTCTCTCACACAGATAAACTACATACAAAACACTTATAAAACAATTTTATAAAGAAAGATACATAGTGGAGCTTGTTCATACAAAACAGCTTTATTTTTCACAAATATTTTTATACTAAAAATAAGCCAAAATATAAACAATTTTCATATAGATTTAGCACCTACAGTAGTAATTTTGTAGAAAAAGCTATTCATGTTAATAACAGAACACTAAACTGTAAAATGTAGATGACAATCAAATATTTAAAGACAAATAGTAAATATGTCCTCTTGCCCTTAAAAAAAAAGGAACAAAAAGAGGATATAACTTTTTGCCTGTGGTAGTAGATTCATAGGCTCATGAGGGTAAGAAACATATAGAATGATCTATCATCACTTGCTTACTCCTGCTGTCTGTCAACTACAAAGATATACAAAGATAAACTGTAAAAAAGGTAAGGTAATTTCTTGTTCCTACTCCAACAACAAAAAAGCATAGCAATACATATTACTCCAGCAGCTATCCCCACTCACAGACAGAACTAGAACAAAATGCTTGGAAACAATTCCATGTCATCATAAGAATGAAAAAGCAATCTATTCTGAGAGATCTAGTAGACACCATACAGTTGGTGAATAGAAATTTGCCTGGTACTTCTAATGAACAGGATGACTGCACAACTTTCGGTTCATCTATGCATGTAGACTGTGTAATGCCACACACAGTATATGACATCTTCACACATCACATAGCATCTGAGAACTGAGCAACCTACATTCATATAATTACTGGCTTGTTTTTAATGTTTCTTGGCCAAAAAGCAATGAAAATCATGGTAAGATTAAAACTCATACAAATATCACAGATCTGATAAAACATATATAAAATACTTAATGAATGCTTGTAGGAAAATCTGATTGGATTTCTGTCTAAAACAGTGTTCAGTAAAGCAGAACACTGTGAATTTGAATTAGTTATTTTATATGAATCACAGCAGTGAAGACTTTAGATCATTAAAGCAATCCAGTGTTGTGTATTGAAATCTGTATTTCAATAATATACATTAGAGAGAGTAATATTTTAACTATGCTATGCATAACAGCTTGACCTCTTAAGATATAAATACCCTTGATTATTTTAAGACAACAATAATAAAAAATGAAAACATTTCTAAAGCTATAAAAGCATGAAAAAAATATTCAAAATATCTAGGTCAAGAAAGTTGAGAGCATATGGTAATAAGGTTAGTTTTTGATTAAACAGTTCCACAAGGATTTGAGGAAAGATTGCCTACACATCCTGTTAAAGTGAGTCTTTGTTAAAATGTGCTCACATACCCATAACATCTTTTGCTTGGAGCATATATAAACTATTTTTCTCTTTGGTAAAATATTTTCTTCCTCCCACTTGTGTTTTTATGTTTAGATCACTGCATAAGCTTTCTTTTGTGCTTTCACTTTCATTACAGTAGATTCACTCTCATCATCTGACAATAAGCTCATAAATGTGGAGGAATTAGCAAATTTCCTTTTGAGGCCATGATAAGATTCAGCTCAGGAGATGTGAAACTCAAAAAAAAAAAAAAAAA
>PPHD01018460.1:0-14540 GCA_002909625.1 Bambusicola thoracicus
TCTGCTGGGAAAAAAAAAAAAAAAAAGCACTTCAGTAATTCAAATATAATTTTTCCTCATTTCAAATAAGAACTACATTTTAAAGGAATTCAGCTGTTTGTTTAAAAGGAGGAAGACTAGATAAGAACTGCCGTGAATTTCCTTGCAAAATCTTGTGGGTGTAAAATGACATCTACAGGTACTCCTTTCTATGTGAGAAAGACCTTCCTACTCTTTCTGTAGCTGCTGTTGAGCCTGTCGTTTCCAGGCCCATTAAAAAATAAAAATAAAAAAATAAAAAATCTCACTTCTAATGACAACTTACTCTGTTATTTCAAGAAACAAACCTCACAGAACTCTCAATGCACATACGAGGACACCACATATATGCATTATCTTCCAGTGCAATGTAACTATTATATGAAAATGAACTTTACATTCAAGAAGAAAATTTCCTTTAAATTACATATTTTGAATAACAGCTAAATGCTTCTGCAGAGCTATGGCACTTCATTTTCTCAAACGCTGTATACTGGCCAGTAATTAACTGTTGTTTACCTGGCCATAGGAAGTGACAACTTGTGGCTGATAGACCTGTAAGAAAAACAAGAACCCATTTGTAAATAAAGCTGTATTCTTAACAAAACCACAACAAAAAAGCTTACATCCGCATAAGAGTTATTCTGATTTTTAATACATGGTAGCTTGGGATGACAAAAACCCTGGAATATCTTGCAACACTGAAGAGGAATAAAACCAAAACTAAATAAACAAAAGGTAAACATTCTGCAGACACACACAGACGCAGACTCACACACACACACACAAACCAATCTCAAACCAACAAACACCCAACGTTCCTTTGAAAGGCAGATCCCTACAGAAAAGTTCAATGTATTTCAGAAAAACAAACAAACAAACAAACAAACAAACAAAACCACCAAACTCACCTGGCCATAGGATTGGCTGCCTTGGGAACCCTTCAAGAAAGAGAAGACAGTGACCACCTTGTCAAAGAATGTCATTGTTCTATAAGGCTTTTATAAAGTGCATAATGATTATGCAAATAAAGCTGGATGAAGGTTACCGAGCAAGGCTCCTCCTGGTGAAAGGAGGCAAAGTAGCACACTATCACCCGTACAATGTATCATCCTACTACGGCAAAAGCCATAACTCAAACTGGGACTCAGACTGCCAAAAGAAACCTCGTTATTGAAGAATCTGTCAGTCCCACTGATCACAGAGAGATCAGTGAAGAACTTCTTAGATAACACTCATTTTGCTTACCTGTCCATAAGAACTGCTGCTGATTGTGTAGGTTGGCCCACCCTAGGACAAGGAAACCATTTGGTTAGTATCTTTTTATAAGTGACCAGTTTGCTTTAGAAAAAACTGAAGAGCTAAGATTTCCTCCTGGACATCACAATCATAGAATCATTAGAGCTGGAAGGGACCTCTGAGGGCCATCTAGTCCAACTCCCCTGCAATGAACAAGGACACCACAGTTAGATCAGGTTTCCCAGGGCCTTATCCAGCCATGCCTTGAAAGTCTTCAGGGACAGGGCATCAACCACAATGCTAGGTAACCTGTTCCAGAGCCTCATCACCCTTCCTGTATAAGATTTTTTCCTTATATTCAACCGAAATCTACCCTCCCTGAGCTTGAAGCCATTTCCCCTTGTTTTATCACCACAGACCCTGCTAAAGAGTCTGTCCCCTTCCTTCCTGTTGCTCCCCTTTAGATATTGAAAGGCTGCTATCAGGTCACCTGGCAGTCTTCTCTTCTTCAGGCTGAAGAGCCCCAGCTCTCTCAGCCTGTGCTCATAGGAGAGGTGTTCCATTCCATGGATCACTTTTGTGGCCCTCCTCTGGATGTGCTCAAACAGGTCTACAACTATTTTGTACTGAGGACTCCACATCTGGACGCAGTACTCTAAGTGAGGCCACACCAGTGCAGAGTAGAGGGACAGGATCACCTCCCTTGACCTGCTGGTCACTCATCTTTTGATGCAGCCCTGGATGGCTTTCTAGGCTGCCCGGGTACGTTGCTGGCTCATGTCCGGCTTTCCATACACTGTTACCTCCAGGTTTTTTTTCCGACAGGGCTGCTCTCAATCCTTTCATCTTCTATTATGTACTGGTAAGGGGGGGTTGCCTTGACCCAGGTACTTGCACTTGGATTTGTTGAATCTCGTGAGGTTCACCTGGGCCCACTGCTCAAGTCTGCCTAGGTTCTTCTGAATGGCAACCCATCCATCTGGTGTACTGACCTCACCCCACAGCTTGGTGTCGTCAGCAAGCTTGGAGAGTGCACTCAACCCCATTGTCGATGACACTGATGAAAATATTAAAGAGTATCAGACCCAGCACCAACCCCTAGCAGACACCACACATCACCAATCTCCATCCAGACACGGAGCCATTGACCAACTCTCTCTGGACTTGATCCTGCAGCCAGTTCTTCGGACATCAAATAGTCCACCCATGAAATACATATCTTTCCAACTTGGAGAGAAAGGTGTTGTGGGGTACCGTATCAAAGGCCTTAGTGAATTTGAGATAGATGACATCAGTGGCTCTTCCCTTGTCCTTTGAAGTAGTGACACCATCATAGAAGGCCATCAGGTAGGTCAAACAAGATTTGTCCTTGGTGAAGCCATGCTGGTTCTCTCATATCACCTCCCTACCTTCCATGTGCCTTAGTATAGCTTCCAGGAGGATCTGTTCCATGATCTTCCCCAAAACAGAGGTGAGACTGACAGATCAGTAGTTCCTGGGTCATCTTTTTTTAGCCCTTTTAGAAATGGGTTTCCATTTTTCCAGTCACCAGGGACTGCACCTGTTTGCCATGATTTTTGAAAAATCATAGAGAGTGGCTTGGCAACCACATCAGCCAATTCCCCTAGGACTCTGGAATGCATCTCATCGGGGCCCATAGCTTTGTGGATGTTCAGATGCCTCAGGTGGTCATGAACCTGTTCTTCACTTACAGTGGGAGGGAAAGTTACTTTCCCAGTCCCCTCCTACCAAACCAAATGTTTGGGGGCTGTGTGGCAAGCAGTCATCAAGAAAAACCAAGGCAAAAAAGTTGTTAAGTACCTCAGCCTTCCCCTTGTAATTACCAGCTTGCCTATGTCATTCACTGGGGGGGAATACGCCCTCCTGGACTTTTTTTTTCTGGTTGAGGTATCTGTACAAGCCTTCCTTGTTCTTTCTGGCCTCCCTAGCCAAGTTCAGTTCAAGCTGGGCCTTGGATTTCCTGACCTTACCCCTACACAGCCTAGCAGCTTCCTTACACTCTTTCCACAATGCCCGCCCTTTTTTCCACTGCCTGTGAATTTTTTTCTTACTGTTCAGTTTGACCAGCGCAATGATGCTGAATGAGATGATTTCAGATACCAGAATGCCATACAAATAAATAGCATGTGGATAATTTATAAACATAGGGACATACTATCAGAAAAAAAAGTCAAAATTCTGAGTGATTGCTAATGCTTTTGCAGCGCCACAGAACTCGACTATCTCAGATGCTGTATACTGGCTGATGACTGCCTATGCTTACCTGGCCATAGGAAGTACCTCCTTGTGGCTGGTAGACCTGTAATTAAAGAAATAAATACAAAATTATTTTATTTGTGATGTAGATGCCTCTTTTACTTTTATCTCTTCTATGGAAAAAGAACAGAATAAGACAATTTACTGTTTCTAAGCTAGAATTATTTTGACACGTGTTATTCAGGATTAATATCTCAGCATACTGTACATATCAAACAACAATCACAGATTAATTTTACATCTCAGATGGGATGCTAGGCTTATGGAAGCTTTTCAGGACATTGAAAGGGTGCAACACTTTCTGGATGTTTCTTTTGCTTGTTGATTCTGAGAAGCTGTACTTAGATGGCCAATGGTAGCTGCAGTGCTGACACATCTGCATTTTTGATGGGACTCTGTTGCATAATTCTCTTCTTCTTTGGGGAAATAAAGATGGTATATATATAGAATTCTATATATATAGAATAGCAAAAATTCCATTAGAAGTATAGATTAATATAAAGAAAACAAAAGGATGTACTTAAAAGTAGCAGGTCAAACAAATTAGTCAAGGATGCTAATGTCTTTTAAAAAACTTTCAGTAAAAAAGACACCAAATAGTTATTAGCTGCTCATGTAATCTAACTTCAATACAGCATAATAAAAGAGGAAATGTTTTGTATATAAGCACAGCTATGCCACAGCTGCCTGGAGAGTTATGAAGACAGGAACAGACAAAAAAAGATTTGAACCATCTTCTATATTTCTTCTACTTTGACATAAATCATAAGAAAACTTATATCTACCTCACAGTGCTTTAATTCACATATCAACAGTAAAAGGACACATATCTTAGAGCTGAAGGCTATAAGATCAAGTCTGCCTGCAGTGGAGAAACTCAACCAATGTTTTTTAACTCCTTAAACACTTCCTTGTTCTGTGATCAAAGTGGACAATGAAGAACAGACTATACGTTTATCTTTTACCATGTCGATCAGCTGGAAGAGAAACAGCATCAAGGAGAATATTTCTACCATAAATTTTCAAGTTTCATATACTTCTAAAAGATGAGAAAGAGACAGGAACTGCTTTTGCAGATATCCACTGAAAAAATTACAAATATCATTTTCACAATAGAAGTTTTGAAATGGATTTAAAGATTTGTTTTAGAACTGAAAATAAACAGAAAAGAAATATCACTTTAAGTGATTTTAAGTTCTGCAGTGCCATGAGACACCACTTTCTCAAATGCTACATACTTACTAATGCTTACCTGGCCATAAGAACTGCCAGGTTGAAGTCGAGAGATCTGTAAGAAAAGCAAGAATTCATTTGTAAATGATTACAGCAGAAAATATTGAGAAAAAGTTGAGTTCCTCCATTCTATACTCTGTTTTCCTATATGGTAATTCTGTGAGATGACCAAAAACCCTGGAATATCCTGAAACAACAAGAAGGAAAAAACAAGCAAGTTTGCAAACAAACAAACCACAAATAATGCTCAAACTAACAAACAACAGATGTTCTTTTGAAAGGTAGATCCCTACAGAAAAGTTCAATGTATTTCAGAAAAAAAACAAACTCACCTGGCCATAGGATTGGCTGCCTTGGGAACCCTTCAAGAAAGAGAAGACAATGACCACCTTGTCAAAGAATGTCATTGTTTTGTAAGGCTTTTATAAAGTGCATAATGATTATGCAAATAAAGCTGGATGAAGGTTACCGAGCAAGGCTCCTCCTGGCGAAAGGAGACAAAGCAGCATACTATCACCCGTACAATGTATCATCCTACTACGGCAAAAGCCATAACTCAAACTGGGACTCAGACTGCCAAAAGAAACCTCGTTATTGAAGAATCTGTCAGTCCCACTGATCACAGAGAGATCAGTGAAGAACTTCTTAGATAACATTCAGTTTGCTTACCTGTCCATAAGAACTGCTGCTGCATGGGGAGTCTGGCCTACACTAAGATAACCTTATGCTTGTAATATCTGTGATGCCTGTGGTACTGAGTCCCAGAAGTCAGACCTATCCTTGGTCAAACTACTCACTACTTGCAGTGGTATAGATAATGCTGACAGTTTTTTCATTCTCTGTCCTCCCTCACCACCACTGCACAAGAATTAGAAAAACTTATTGTCTTTTTTCACACCAATAATATTCTTATGCATTACTCCACAATGAAGTTTATTATTATTTTTATTATTATTATTTTATTATTATTATTATGTTAATATTGTTACCCATTTATTCTTCCTACACGTAGTTTTAGCTGTGTGTGTGTAAGGCTGAAATACCTTGTTGCACACAAGTATGGAGTTATGATTCTTTATCATTCTTCATCCTTCACAACTTCTGGAAATTTGTGGTCTAATATATGTGGGGTCTGAATCTACTATTATGGGATTCTTCTTGTGATACTGAGCCTAGAAACACTCTTGGCATAAAATTATGACTTTTCCACAGATTTTAGAGGACACACTGTGTCGAACATAGTCATTTCACTTCAACTATTAACATACAGAAATACATTTATGAATATTTTAACCAAAAGGAGCTGAACATCAATAACTACAGACAAAAAAGAAAAACAAAACCCAAAGCAACAGAAGTACCTGCAACCTGTGAAATACTTCTAAGAATATATGTAGGAAAATATTGTCCTGACCCTATTTTAGTGAAGTCCTGAGGCATATTTCTATTCCTTTTTAATCTTACCTACCTGAACATAAGTAGTACCACTGCTTTGCTGTCTTTGTCCACTCTGTACAGGAACAAAATAATGTTATTCATTTTAAAGAGGAATTACTTATGTACCATGACATTTAGTGAAGAAACTCTATTCTTAAGCCTACTGGACAGTTTGAGTGAGTTTCTTATGTCTTTTCTTGCTTTATTTATGCCATCTCAATGTTCTACAGGGATAAATACTTCAGCATACAAAGATACTTCACAGTGACAATTATTTATATAATACATTATGTCATTTGGTGGTATTTCTGGGAAATTAAAATACAGAGGCTTTCATGTTTTGTGCTTACAGAACACAGCTGCAATGATCGTTGATCAGCAACCAAAAAGGACATTCACTTTGCTGTAACTGCAGAAGCACATCTACTACATCACTGCAGTTTGTGTGCCATTGATTTAAGATACTCATACTCATTTATCCCCAAACTGATGAGTCACTGCTTAGTTTACTGAGGCAGAACTCTAGATAAAGCACGGAGGCCATGAAAGAAAGAATATCTACCTGTATTATGATCCTAGTAGCAGAATTGCCCAAACTCTGTAAAACAGAACAGGAAAAAAAACAGCAGCAGAGATCATTTCATTTGATTTGTTAAACAGAAAATTTCTAGTTCTACTGCTTTGCTTGGGATAATAAAGGAAAAGGGAGCACATGTGATGTTCTAAGCATTGTATTCTGAAAACCCAGTACTAGTTTATCCTCAGCTCAGATGGGGAAGGAGTCCAACACCACTAAAGTAATTTCCTATGCTTAAATCTCCTTCTAAAAGAGCTCTTGAAAGAGCACAGGCTACAGTTTTTTGTGCTACCAGTTAGCTTAGTTTTTCCAAATTGGGTGAGTGAATCTGAGACATCATCACCACTCAAATATACCTAATTATCACCTGGACATACATCACCACATACCCAAATTCAGTTTCTGTACAAGTCAGTTACTGTGCTCAGTTTTGGGTTATGGGGGACAAACTTAAAAGGGTAATAGACACCATTTTGAAGTAACAGGTTTGACCCCATAAGGAATATGTCAGCATTAGAGAAATCATAAAAAAAAAAGTATGCTTACCTGGGGATAGGTATGACGCTGCAAATGAAAACAAAAATCTTTTAAGTATTCTGCACAAAGGCTTGTCTAAGCAAGATTTTGCAGCACAAAAAAGGCCCTGTCTTTACGGCGCAACATATGATCAAATGTCGAAGAAAGATATAGGAAGGATAATAAATTAGAAATGGATTTTAATATTCATTCAGGTTGGAACAAGTTTGAGTAGGAAGTGGACATCAGAAAAAAACAACACACATATATATCAATTTTGACATGCAAATTCACTTTAACCACACTAAAGTAAAACTTTCTTTTGGCTGATTATGAACTCAAAGTAAGTAGAGTGGAAATTTAGTACTTTAAAAATAAGAATAGAAGTGAATTTACAAAGAAAATTGTAGTAGAAGCAGAAAATTCAAAAAAATGGATGTTGTATATATCAAGACACGTGGAATCTGAATATAATTAAATATCTCTGCAAGTGATAATAGCAATCATAGAATCACTCAGGTTAAATACTTGGCCTGTTCTATCATGTAGATGCAGTTATCTCGCTATCATCTTTCCCTGGAAGTAATTATGTTCCCTGGATAAACCCTGTGTGACAAAGATTTATCTCCATGTGTGAGAAATCTTTCTGACAAATTAAAACATGAAGCTACTTAAACGCTCTTTGAGTCAAAATCTTGAGAGTGGGAGAGAGAAACTGCTTACCACAGGTGGAAATGGGTTGCTGTTGGGAATGACCACTACCTGTAGACAGAACGGAGAAAGCTGTTTACTCATCACAGGCATTCTTTAAATATGTTAGAAAAACAAACAAACAAACAAAAATGCTGAATTCTCAAAATTTACAAGCACAGATACTATGGATGATTACCTTTAAAATGTACTACCATTTTTAACAAAAATTTTTAACGTACACTACCAAAGAAGAACATATCCAAGGTTTACGCAAGAGCCTAAGGAAACTTGCTTCCAATCAGACAGTGACTTAGCTGTAAAGGCTGTAATGTACTACATCCACTGGTTTATACATGTCCTTTATGATATTTTACTATCCACCAAGAGACAGAAGATCAATCCAGTCTATATCCAGTGTTCCACTGTAGGAAGTATTATTACTGGCTTCATATTTCTAATAACTTTGAATGCAATAGTAGCGTATTCTGCTTAGATATTCATATTTTCTGATCAGAAGCTTTTATTTATTTATTTTTAACTGAAAACAGTATCATCCAGTGGTGTAGAAAGGAAGAACTGATGCTATCACAAGGAAAGAATTCTAATATAAAGCAAGCAGAATTTTTGAAAATGTAAATTATCAAAAATTATCAGTACAGTTAGAAAGGAAGATGAAATTAAAATAGAAAAAATTAACTGTGAAGACATAAATGGTCACAGTGTATGTTTATTTATCATAGCCCTGAGCTTCTTGGGGAATGAACTGAGAGGAATAGTCTGTGTAAAATATTAAGAGTCAAATACATGAATTCTTATTGATTTCATTTTCTCTTGTCTTAAAAATCATTACATGATCTGTAACCTGAAAAAGTTCATTTACATCACAATCACAACCCTATTTTTAAATTTGAAAATCCCCATAAAAATTGTGAAATTTTAATGTTTTAGATACAGCTAAGTCAACTGTCAACAAAAGCCACCACTGCACAGAAAAGCACTATAAGGCAATGAAGAATCAAACTGATTCCAGTCATTCAAATTAAATTTTCTTAATAGTACCACTAAAATAAAAGGAGTCATGCCAAGTTACACCCATATGAATTCTTTCTCCTTTGAATTAAAAAGAAAAGGCATGCTTACCTTCTTAGAGGAATCTGAACTACTTGCAGGAACAGACTGTAAAGAATACAGGAAGACATATTTTACTTAGGTAAATGTTTGACAAATTAACTACAGCACTATCTTTCACAAGAATGTTACAGATAATTACAGTATTTCCCTAAATTACTAAAGAAAATAACATTTTGAAGGAAAATAAAAGTGTACTGTTAACTGACAAATGAACAAAATAAATGAGAGTCTTGGCTTATTTCTTTTTCAAACACGAAAAGGTTTGTAATAAAAATAAACTGCTGGTAGAAAAAAGTGAATCACTTCTACCTTCATTGAAAACAAGAAAAACATTAAAATAACCACTAAAAAAATAACCTACTGTTGAAGCACAAGTTTGTATAAATAGGATATGCCATAAGAATACAAATGTTTCAGATGGAGCATTACATAATGTGCAAATTCTTGTATTTTATCAAATCACAAATAGAATTGCATAGGCAAGAGCCACAAAACAAAGGTAAATATCTTCTAGCAGGGATGATATCGCAGCACACTCTAAATGTGCAAATTGTTTGTTGAAGTCATTTCCAGATATAATAGGTAACTATTTGAAGACCTTTATTCCCCCTCCATATATTCTATTGTTGTTCAGTAGAAGTTGACTGCAGCTGCTTAGTATGCTGAAAATGAAAGCATGTTGGAGAGCACATAGTTACCTGGCCGTAGGTAAGACTGCCATATGAGGATGCACTCTGAAAACAAAATATAAATCAGTTATTTATTTCCACGATCATTGCTTAACTATAGCCTGAAGTAATCATTTTTCTTCTTGGAGAATTTACACTTCACATGAACTTAATTTTAACTACTTAACAAATCAAGGGCAACACAAAACTATTCTGAAATTGCTTGACGATGATTGGAGTAAAGTTTTTCAAGCAATCTAATAGTCACAAAGTTAATGTTACTCTATCACAAATTAAGTTTACACTTGCATATTAAACAAAGATAATAATTTAAATAGTTCAATAATAATTTAATATTCCAGAGTTAATATAACAAATCTTATACCTAAAGTTAAGCACATGATTAAGTGGTTTTCTTAGCTAACTTTCATTTCAAAGCAGGCAGTGCAAAATGTATCATATTTCTGACAGACTCTTTAGATCCTTTCATTATTTTTAAAATGGAAAATAAGTTAGATTTAAAAATGCTTCTTTTCCTAAAGTGAGAAGGAAAGAAATGTGATTATGTACATTTCCCTACTAAACACAGAACTGTTGGATTTAAACACAAAGATTGTTTAAGAAAAATTACAGGACTTACTATGCAATATCTGAACAGGTTGGCACTAATAGATTACACGCAATAAGAACTAAGAAAGAATTCTGAAATTTTGGTAGACTAACAAGATTTCATTGACACAGTGAATGAGTAATACCTTTTAATTCTTGTCATGAATTTCAGAATAGTACCTCAGCTCACCAACATTTTCTTTAGTATACTTAGGAAAAATAATCTAACTCTGCATAAGTAAATCTACTGAAATCTGCAATGAGGAGGTGAGTTAATAAGCATAGCAATAAGTAATTAGTAAAGCAAATAAAAGTAAAAATATGTAAACATATAAGCAGCTTACATCTTTACATGCATTCTGGCTATATGCGTTGGCAGCACCTCCCTGGGAAGAAAAAAGATCAAGCAGTTATTTCTGTACTATATTTACCTTAAAGGAAAAATGTGCTTCAGACAACCTCAGTTTTAACAGATCCTTACATGGAATTTGTAAGGAACAGATGATAAGGAGAATACAATTAATACTGTTAATGCGTGAACATCCACACATCATATGCAAGAGCAAGAAACACTATCACTCTATATATTAGGAAATATCCAGTGGAATTCAAGAAATATTTTAAAACTCACACTATTAGGAAATTATTTTAATAGAAATAAATGCAAAGATTTGAAAGAAACTGCTTGTAATTCAAACATTGACTGTGCAGTATGTACCTACGGAGGAATGGGAAAATTAGGAATCTGAAGCTAAATATAAAGAAAAGTTAACTCTTCCCTTATTCAGAGGCAATGAAATATAGAAATAACAAGGTCCAGCATAAATAGTAATAGTTCCCATTATAAAGCAAATCTCCTATTATTAATAAACACAATAACTCTCATAAAACT
The DNA here is from genome assembly GCA_002909625.1 of Bambusicola thoracicus. Taxonomy (NCBI): domain Eukaryota; kingdom Metazoa; phylum Chordata; class Aves; order Galliformes; family Phasianidae; genus Bambusicola; species Bambusicola thoracicus. The sequence continues at coordinate 11,291 of PPHD01018460.1, forward strand.
GTAATTCTGTTTTTCCTTTGTAAAACTCCAATATGCTCCAAAATGTCATTAGTTCTTGTAAAACAAAATACATGAATGTTTTACACTTTTGGAAACACTGTCCTTATTGAACTTACTGTGCCCATGACACATGTGAGATAAAACAGCCTTAGTTATTGTAGATATCTGTATGATGAATTCCAAGAAGAGGAACAATTTAGAATGTGTAGACCAATTTCAACCAGTCTTAAATTAGGTGAAAGGGGAAAACAGAACTCGTATGATGAGAATTAATTTAGTACAAAAAAAAAACAAAAAAACAAACAACAACAACAAAAAAAAACCCACAACCCTTCAGTGCAAGAAGTAACTCTTCCAATCCTTTTTTTTTCCCACTAATTAAGCCTATACATTTTCTATAAAGCTTTGTAACATCCCAGTTTCCCAACTACTTCATACCACTTATTTTCTAGCTTTCTCCATTATTTTCCTTTTGAAACAGAAATTTCTTAAGAATAGTCACATAAATGACATAATTGAAGTTTCTATAAATATAGTTATATCGGCTACGATAAAGTAAATATGAAAACAGTTCTTACTGGGACACATCCACTCTTGCTTATTGTGTAGACTGTTCCACTCTGAAGACAAAAAACAAACAGTAAATTATTCCTATGTTAAAAAAAAAAAAAAAAAAAAAAAAAAGCAGGCAGAAAGAAAGCTGGTCATGAAAAAAAGAGAAAACAACACAAAACTCCTGCTATTTATGGCACAAAAGCCAAACAGCTGACAACATGCACAAACAACTGTGGGACAAGGAAATACAGAAGTTACCTGTTCAATCACAACTGTCTGGAACACTTATTTTATTATGAAACATTAGCTATCACCTGGATTTCATATAAGAATGTCATTGGTCAGGCAGCCTTTCAAAGTCCAAGGGTTGTTATACTAAGTGACTCATATTTTAGAAAAAAAATAATAACTTCAGGCAGCTATATGACAAGATTAAAAAATTAGCCTTTAGAAAAGAGAATCTATTATGAAGGAAAGAAATGCAATGAAGAAAAGTTCTGAATTTAGCATATAAGTCAAAGTAATCTCTCAAAGTCTGGTAATTCCCCTTACAAGTAATGGAAATGGACAAATGGAATTTTACCAGATAATTCACAAATCAATATAATTATTCGTAAGAAGTTAGGAATATATTCTTGGGAAGCTCAGTTCAAGAAATTTAAAGACGTGTCAGAAGACATTTGGCAGTACAAACAGGCATGTAATGGTCGTGCAGATTATTAACTAAAAACACGATCATTCTAATCTGACTATGCATTTATCTGACTGAAAAAGTTAAAGTGATCAGCAAGAATACAGATATATTTACTTCACAAGTTTTAAAAGGCTAACTAGGCAATGAAATCCCCAAACATTCAGCTACAAATATAAAGCCATGAAACAAGTGATGTAGACATTATACTGGCATTTTAATATATGCATTAATATCTCACTAAGTTTTGAGCAATTTTGCAAATTGTAGAGAAGACAGTGAAAGTATAATTGTTCCTTTTATTTTGATTACGAAAATACAAAAATAGAAAAATGCCCAACAAATCAAGTAACAATGAATACATTTTCATTACGCCAGATGTCTCTAAAATTACAAAACAAAGTCTGTGTTTGGATGAACATGTGTACACACAGGTAGGAATCCTCTAGAAATATGGAATAAATTTTTTCTTCTCCAGTGAGTCAGGTTTATGCTTGGTTAATTCTTGAAATCAGAGGTGGTGAAACGGCTTACAGGTCAAAATGCCGTCAGCAAGCTATTGAGTTTGACAGCGTAGCCTAGTCCAGTCCAAATATATCTTACTGGAAGAACAACTTTGGCCTTCTTTAACTAGCAGAGACATTATATCACCTCAGTAGTGTTTTCAACTTTATTTGTTCAAGGAAGTTTGGAAGTTACGATCCTTACCTGACCACTAGAATAGCTGCTCTGAGAGGAACCGGAAGGTTGAACCTGTAAAGAAATCAAAATGCTACTTGCATTCGAGAAAATTGATATTCATATAAATTACTTTCAGGAAAGAAAGATCTAACTTATGGGAAAAAGGAGAAAACACAAACTAGTTCTTTACTGTGACTTCATTCCTTCAATAGTATTACAGTTATTTCAGAGATCTTTAAAGCCAATGTATAAACTGGTTCAATTGGTATAGATCAACATAATTCTTCTGCTTGCCATAGAACACTCCCACATCACCTCTCTTTTAATCTACCCTCATATACCATATCCATCATAGAGAAGCAGGTCTAAACTGGTAAGATCATTAAATAGAGTCAAATTATGCAAGATTCAAATGAAAAGTTTTTAGTGATATGACTACATAATCATTAGATACTATGAAATGCAGGGCATGTTTTCTGTGAGGAGGGAGAGAAGTGAAAGAGGACATTTCACTGAGCTGAATGACAATTTTCAAGGAAAAAATCAAATAGGTTGTATATATCTATATGATGATTTGAAGAATATAATGTTTCAGAGCCATTAAAATAAACAATATTTAAAAGATCCATAAACAAAGAAGTAGTACAACTATAAAGATAGACAGGACAAAAATAAATAGAACCACAGAAGAATAAAGATGTGATGACAAGCAGCTTTTGTCTAGGTTTATGTGTATATATGTATATACACAAAGTGTGTATATATATATGTATACACACACATATGTGTGTGTATGTGAATATATATACACATATACACTTTTCTACATTTAGCAATAAATTGTTATCTTTACAAAAATAATACTTACCACAACACATCCACCTTGTCTTGTGTATGTCCCTCCACGCTGTAAGAAATTACAGGTTCAAGTTACTGTTTGATGACTCTTTTGTAAACACCAAGTTATATCTAAGAAGAAAATGAACTGAATTCCTATTTGTGGCCTGAGTAAAAAGTCAGTTCTTGATTGCTTATAATTCCTTACCTGTTGTAATAATCTCATTTGATATTTAACATTATCTCACTAAAATATCTTCAAAATTAAATGCAAAAATGTAAGCATTAATGAAGTTCTCTCTAGGAAAATAATCTGGATTCTATGATAAAACCTTTATGCTACAACTATGAAATAACTGGACCAGCAAGACAGGAATCTAAAACTGCGGTAACTGAAACCTGTGAAATTGTAAATAATTTGTTCTTACCTTGCTGCATTCAATTTCTATCATAAGCTGGAGGGAGGGGGGCGGGGGGGGGGGGGGG
>PPHD01018461.1:0-14540 GCA_002909625.1 Bambusicola thoracicus
GTGGCAGCTCCCCATCCCCAGACAGCCCCCCAGTTTTATAGCTCAGCATAATGCCATATGGAATAGGATATCCCTTTTGGCAAGTTTAGCTAGCTCTCCTGGTTCTGTCCCCTCTCAGCTCCTTGTGCACCACTAGCTCCTTGCTAGCAGGTCAGTGTGAGAAGCTGAGGATTCTTTGACTTAGTGTAAGCTTTGCTCAGCAACAACTAAAACATTAATGTCAACACTATTCTTGTCAAAAATCCAAAACACAGTACCATACCAATTATTAGGAAGAAAAATAACTATACCCAAGCCAAAATTAGTAGAGTGAAAAGTAGTGTGTTGCATCTATATCCAAATTTTATTCTATTCTTCTAGTATAAGAAACAGAAATTTTGCTGTCACTGAATGTTAATGTTGAAATATTATATATTATGTATTAAAATGGGCCTTGAATAGAGTGGAAAGAAAAATAATGCAATGCTATTATATTTGTAGTTTCCAGTAATACGTACAACTAATGCACTATATACTGAGATGTCACTTTTGCTTTTAGTTGATAATAGTTTATATTACTGTCAGTGTGTTCTGGGCTGGCTCTGGCTGGTTGCCAGGTGACCACCAAGCCATTCTCTCTTTCTGTCCTCAGCAAGACGTGAAAGAGAAAATAAGATGAAAAACTAGTGAGTGGAGATAAGGATAAGGAGTTATTCAGTCTGACATGGGGGCAGCCCCTGGTCTCTTCTTACAGAAGAGACTGCAGTTTTCCTTCTACCAAAACTTTACCAAGTAAATCCAATGCATAGTGAAAGGGAACATTATTGATGAATATAAATAATGTAAAACGTAAGCTACTTGTGTTACGTAGAGTTTCATAGAGAGCAGCCAAGGTAGAAATAATGATGAAGGCAAGCTAATACATATGACCTTGAACCCAAGTATAATAAAAGAAAACAACAACAGCAAAAAAGCAACCACCAGATAAAGCTCTCCACCTCAGGAGAGACAATGATGTTAAACTATGTTCTAGACTGTACTCTCAACTGACAGACAGTAAATGAGACTTCAGGGTAATGAACAATAAGGAATCTTACCCTCTCAGTTTAATACTGCCAATAATTAAATAGAAAAAAAAAATAGATGCAGAAATATGGGGAATACAAATTAGGCTTGGACAATTTTTCTCTGTGGGTAACATTAATGGCTTCATTAATCCATTATTGGATTGGGGCTGCTCCATAAGTGAGGCCTCCTATTTTATTATTTTGGGCCACAGTGTCAGAGGCAGATGTTGGTGGTATGGCAGTAGATGTTAAATCTTCCCACCAACATCCCACTACATTTTGTTTCCGTATGACAGATGGCAGCAGAGGGGCAGTCTGACACAATGGTGTCTGTGTATAAATAAAAGGTGTGTCATTGAATTCCTCCATGTGAAAAAATAATTGCACCCATTGACACTCATTGAAATTTGCTGAAAGTCTGTGGAGGTCAAAGAGTGGATATGAGAACAGTGAGCTGGTGGGTGGTGCATTTTGTTGCTGGTGACAGTGACAGTGGTATACACCTCTGCAGGTGCAGATTTTTTCCCATGCAACATGCAGACTCTTGTTCATCACTGACAAAAATGGACAGTTAAAGTGGTGACTGTGTTGAGAAATAGATTTTTGAAGCTGAGAAATTACTTTATCAAATAGTGTTATTGTGTTCTTTGTATATGTGGTATTTTCCATGGAAATAAATAGGAGGCATTACTTTCAGAGCAACCTACGTATTCAGTCGATTCTAGCATTTGTATATAGAAAAAATTCTGAGAGAAGGGTTTGGCATCCGGAAAACATATCTTGCTGTACTTGAGAATATTACAAATGCAATCCCAAGGTGCATTTGAGAAAATGTCTTCTGTATTGTCTACAGCTGTAGGCTTCTGATATTCTGATATCTGATTAAGTTGGCAGGAAATGTGTTTGGAAGCTGAAGACAGATGATCTTAAGTAGAAAGAAAAGGGTCATTTTTCAAAAGAAGAGTACTAATGCAATGAACCTAGAGCTTTCAATCTTTTGACATCCACAGTTAGGAAAGAAAATATATCCAATATTTACAATGAGGACAGAGGAGTTCTGAGTTCATATGGGCAGTTCTAAACTTATGCTTTGCATGAACATAAATAGAGAATGCAGCTGCAAAAACTCAAAGAGTAGACCATTTCACCTTTCAAGAGTTTTATGCAGTGCTAGAATGGTTCTAGGCACTGCTGTGTCAGGAAACTGGGAGTTAATACACAAGGCTTAATCTTTTGGGGTAATCTTTTGGAATGATAGTCAGGAAATGTTTGAATTTGAATGTTGTACCCTGCACATTATCAGCATGAAAATCTGATTTCGCTGGAAGGGCATGTGAACTTCTTTTGTTATCAATCTTTTTGAACAGAATATTTTCCTGACCACATAGGAAATCTCTTCCATTGACTCATACACACGGAAAGCAGCCTCGTGCTGCTTTTCAGCTTCAGGAGGAAGGAGGGAGTAAACTCTAAAGTAGTTTCCAATGTATGAGCCCTGCTTCTGGATTAATACGAGTCATTAGAGAAGTTTTCCAGTACATTTCTTCAGGTTTTCTAAAGGGTTGAGTTGATGTCAGTTTTGCTCCATTTTTCTAATATAATAATTCCAGTAGAAGGCAAAAATTCAAAAATTCTGTCTAATTATGTCAAACATACAGGGTCCCAGAACAGATAACAGGAAATACTATCTTTCATGTGAAAAACTCAACAACCTGAACTATTTTTAAAGAAAAGTAACTTTCAGTACAACATAGAGAAACAGGTAATATCTTTTCTGAAGAAGTTGTGCAATAAATATATAAAAGGAGATTAAAAAGTGCTAAGAAAGGGAAAGCCTAAATAACTTCACTGTGACAAAAAAAGAAAAAAAAAGGTGTGATGGAAAGAGTAGTGAAAAAGAAATGGGAGTGCAAGAAATCTGGTATTTGTATACAAGATAAAAAGTGATTCTGCTTGGTTCCTCTTTCACAGGTCATCATATACTTGTAGTGCATTACTGTGTAACATACTCAAAACTTTCCTAAATTGCAACCTCAGTCTCAAGAAAACTCAGAAGACAGTTTTTCATCCCCATATCCCAGTGAATTGAATTTGAATCTCCATTATAAATTACCAATCTGCACCAGGTTAGGATGTCAGCTATGTTCTCTTTGCTCTTCATGAACTCTACTAATTTATTGTAAGGAAGAAACTAAGCATGAGCTTGAATCTAAGATTTAAGAAGCATTTTTTTTTCCTGGTATTTGACTCAAGCTAAGAGCAGGCACAGAGATATTGCGACTCACAGGAGTCACAGCTATGTAACAGTACAGTGTCGTATCCACATACCTCAGATATTTAGTTTTAGGAATCATTAACTTGTTTTAATCCTGATCAGTGACCACGCAGTACCCCAAACTCCCCTATGAAACCTCATGGAATAGCTGGCCATTTGTGGGATGTAGGCTAAAGCACAGAGGACATATCCACTTAATGTTTCTTCATTAGATTAGGAAACTCTTGATCACATTAGGAAGATAAAACTATTAGACCATGCTAGGTCAGTGAGTCTGTGCTATTGCAAACCAGTATGACTTGTAATCACATAGTGCTCCCTATTTGTTCTGACTATGTCTAGGAAGCTTCTACTCCAGAATGGCACAAATACTAGTAGTATTTTTAGTAGCTGCACAATGATCTCAATCCAAATCCAATCCCAAGGTAATACTGCAGCTATATACCCACAAAATCTCATATCTGCCCCCAAACTGGGTTCATAGAAAGTGCTGTTTTATCCATTCTATCAATCATTTTCTGACATTTCAGCTGTCACGTTATTGACACCCACTGCTCAGCGGTATTTTGAGAAGCAAGTGCAGTGGTAGGTGCTATTTACTACCCTGTCTGTAGGCTCCAGCTCAGCTGTAGGAGAGTGAGGGCATGGGAGTGGGTACAGCAGGAGGGAAGTACCTAGGCTACAGGGCTGAGCTCACACATTAGCAGAGCCCTTCTCTGGCTCATAGTGATTATTAGTTCAAAGCAACTATTGACTGTGCCTTTACTGAAGCATGCGAAAGAGGAGAATAATCAGCTCCTCGGAGCTCTGGAGTTCAAAGACAGCAATCTTGACACTTTTAAGATATACATTTATTTTTTGTTTCTTCTAACTTTATTGCAATACAAAAAGAAAAAGAGTGCTCTGCTGGTAATAATCTGAAAGCTCTGCTTGTAACCTGAATTCAATTACTGACGTGGTTAAGGTAGACGACTAGTTTATTACAAATGCAGAAAATTAGACTGCATTTTCATGCCTTAATGGGACAGAACATTTCCATTTCACTGATTTTTGTCCTTCACTCTGCCCAGTTGTCATTACTATACTTCAAAAGGCCCTTGACGTGCATGTTTCATGCAAAAGATGTATGGGATTTGATTACAATCTGCACCAAAACTGCTGTAAATATATAGCACCCACTCACATGCTTGGGTCCCACATCAGAGAAATATGGAGAAATCTATTTTAAATAGGTTTAATTTCTGCATTTTAGGGTATTCTTTGTTGAAAGTAACTTCTGAAAGGCTCTGGGAGCATGAATGCACAGAAATACAAGTTTTTATTACTTGTTCTGCTCTGTTAGCAAGACAAATTTGTTCATCTACAGATCCATGAAGCTAGTTAATGAAGGGTTGCAGAATTAAGACATACATCATAGCATAGTTACAGAAATGACTCTATATACAGAGAGCTGGATGTTCAGAAACACATCAGTGGTTAAATGGCACAGAAACTGGAAGGGTAACTCTATATCATCTGAAAATCAACATGAAGTCTAAGGATGGTTGCTTATCTGAGGTAAGTTAGGACCAGTATGAATCTTTCCTCTAGCTGCATTCTAACATATATATACTATTATATGTTAGCATATTTAATAAATACTGCAAAAAATAAACTTAGCTTTTCCATTCTAGTTCGGAGAATCCATTTTAAAAAGTCAAAGAGTTTTGATATAGTGATGTCTGGTGGTTAAGTAATAGGATATTACTTCATCCACAAAGGTGGATAATCAGAGTCTATTTTCTATTTGAGTACCACTCCTAAGAGAGAGCATCCTATACAGAATGTTATTTGGAGAGGGACCTGTAAGAATCAGAAGTATGGAAGAATTTTTGGGGGACTGAAGTTAGGAAAAATCAGCGATGGGGCAAGAGGTAAGCTGTGAGAACAGTCCCTTGAATGGTCTGGACCAAAGGCAAAGGTGCATCACGTTAAAACAGAGCACATCAATTAACTTAATGAATGAACAGAAAATGGATTTGTTTAATGAAGCAGTTAAGGGTCTACTTGACCACAAATCATTTCTGAAAAAATAACTCAAACTAATTGTGAGTAGCCTTCATATTTTAAACTCCAGTGAAAGTTATCTTCATCTCCTATCCTATTCCCTCCAAAAAACCTTCAGATTTTAAGAAATTCACATCTACATTACGTATGTAGTAAGAAAAGATATTTTATCATATCTGAACACCTGAAAATAGGAAATGGAGGTAAGGTTTTTATAGTTATTTATAGTAAATTGAACACCTTCACCTCTATAGACTGCTTTTAAAGCCATTTGCCAAGGAAAGACAGTGTTTTTTCACAACTAAAATCATTTTGCTGTTGTCCATCAGGAGATGCTTTTTCACCATTCTGTTCCCTTTTCATAACTGCAAAGAGAAGCAGGCTGCTTGCTTCTCCCAAGTAGATGTAAAGCCTTCTTGGGATTTTATGAAACATGTTTTTCTTTTTATGTGTGCAAAACTAACTGACAAAATGTATTTGTTTTGATGGTAACAGAAACAAGAGAGAGGTGGCACTGATATTCAGTCATTAATTTATCATCCAGATTTTGTATGTATCTGAAGAGAAAGAACAGAGAAAGAACAGAAGTACTTGGGAAAATGTGCATTTCTATGGCTGAAGTAGCTTGTAGTAATAGCAAGGGGATGAGAGGAGATGCTCAGAGGAAACTCTGCCTCAGGAAAGCAGAAAGACTCCTGCAGAGTGTTTGAAAGGGAGCCAATAAGATATAAAAAGCAGGATAATGTTCAGGAGAGAGCATAGAGTGTAGGAGTCCACACACATGAGAATATGAAATGCAGAGTGCCTTTCTTGGTACTTCAAAAACACGCTATCAAAGCCCAGAATCTTACAGACGTCTTTATCCAGTAGACAGCCATCCCCAACAGTTTTGTATAACCTCACATTACTGTATATACACTTTATCTTATGTCCTTGCTCTTGTTTTCTTTGGTCATTTCTTTTTCTCTGTCCCAGTGCTCACAGTTCAGGCATTTGGTCAGTGAGGCAGGGACAGTCATGTTCCTGCAGTTACTAGTCAGCGATGTTGCGTCTGTGTGACTCATTAGTCTTGGCTGTTTTCAGAGGATGCAACACCAATGCCTTTCATGCTGAAAGGGCATATATGAAGTTGTACCTGGATCTGCAGCTAGAAGGATTTCGGGACACAAGGATCCTTACCAGCTGTCTTTCAGCAAGGAGAATAGGTTCTACGTTTAACACTAAAGTGGCTAAAGCTCACTGAAAATATGAATATGGTTTTTACCTCAGATAATATTTGATAAATTGTTTTACATCTATTTATTTTAAAATTCCATGGAAAATTTACAATAGCTTTATCAGAATGTTTGGCTCATTTAATTTGTTTTAAGAACTCTACAGCTTTCCAACGATAAGAGATTTTGAGAATTGAAAGCTGCCACAGATGATTCTCAGAATACTATTCTGGAAGCAAATTCTAAAAATGATTCGAGTTTGAAATTTCAGCTGTGTTTTCACCACAGATTTCATCTGGGAACAGAAGAGACAAAATAATTTGAATCACAAAATTTTCATGCCAAACCCTTCCACCTGCTCTGCAAATGGTGGTGTGGGTGCTGCCACCTGGAGCTGCTACTGGGTAAGAAGGAGAAGAGGATGGGAGAGCCAGCAGCTGCTCTATGCAGGCAGCACGGGGATAACAAGCAGAAGCAGCCAGAGAATTAATGCAAGTTTTTATCTCAGCTGTTCAAAGCATTTTTAAGCAAACTGAAATCAAGGCTGGTGATTTCATGAAAGCTCATAGGGATGCCAACGCTAAAGGTACCAATTTGATAGAAGTTGGAGCTCTCAACCTGATTTACTCTGCAATTAGTGCCTTGGTTTTAACTGAGTTATGTCACTTGCAGCCAGGTAGCCCTCTGCAGCTAGGATGGCAGGAGCCGTCTTCTAAATCAGTGAGAGGTAAGATGCTGACTTGCTCAGCAGTCACTGTTTGAGAGTATTGTATGAGTTAAAAAATTTATTAACAGTGCTGAATAGTACGCTAACTCATTAGAACATCTGATATCTGCATGTAGCAATAAGTAGCAAAGACAGACATAGAATCATTAAGACTGGAAAAGACCACTAAGGTCATCTAGTCCAACAATAAGCCCATTACCACCATTCCCACTAAGCCACGTCCCTTGGTGCCACATCTACAGGGCTCTTGAACGCCTCCAGGGACAGTGACTCAACCATCTGCCTGGGCAGCTCATTTCAGCACCTGACAACTCTTTTTGAGAAGAAGTTCTTCCTAACATCCAACATGAACCTCCTCTGACACAACTTGAGGGCATTCTCTCTTGTCCTGTCACTGTTACCGAGGAAAACTGGCTGACTCCCACCTCTCCACAACCTCCTTTCAGGGAGTTGTAGAGAACAATAAAGTCTCCGCTGAGCCTCCTTTTCTCCAGATTGAACAAACCCAGTTCCTTCCTCTTATCATCTTTGTTGCCCTTCTTTGGACATGATGACTTTATGGATAAAAAGTCCAAGCGAATAATAAAATAAAGCTTATCTGGCCTGATTTCTAATACAATCGATAGCAAGGAAGTGATAAAAAATTTGTTATGTTGCTAGAATAAGAGTTGTCCCTTTGTTCCCTGCTTGCTCAGAATCTAACCATTTCAGAGATGGTCCAAGGCTTCCAGGCTGGTCCTACAGGGATACAAATGAAAAGGCAACTTCTGGCATCCACAAGTCCCAAGCAGAGCCTGCATCTGCCCTGCAATGAAGTTTCAACACCATATGTATTTTTCACATATGTATATGTACTGTCAAAGCTATTAAGATAATACTTTTACAAATGAATACTGATTTATGGTGAAATCTTAAAAAATATGATACCTTTTGTTAAAGGATGATTTAATTATCATTTTCCAGAGATGGTTACGATCTGCTGCACAAAGCCCTGTCAGGGTGCTGAGTAACTCAGAGCAAAGATTAGTTATTCACTTTCTAACTTTGTCAATATGAAAAACAAAAGCCTTGTTCTTATTAATAAAACATTAAATAGCAATTATCCATTTCTAATTAAAATTATGTACATAGTATTTGGGGAGTTTTTTTCATAGGAAATTGTTGAAAAGACTAGTATTTCATTAAAACTTACATTTCTGTATAAAATTTCAATATTTTAAGTGAACTTGTCTGTATATACAAGTTCTTTTCTTTCAAGTATTTCTCACATTATTGTCTTGACTATTCTCTGCTTGTGAAAATTTTGGGGAAATATATATGTATGTCATTCAAGTTAGTTTTTGAATAACTGAAAATTTGCAGGAATGGTTCAAATGCTCTTCCAAATGCTCTTTCAATCCTTTTCCAAAGGATTCTTTTCCATCTGGTCAGACAGAAGCACCAGGTGACATATTAAGCTCAGTCTACCACAAGCAGCCAAGAAAGGTCACTTTTTAAAAAGCAAATTTCTAAGCAACATGCACTAAAAATTACTTGATTGATACTCCTGATTTTACTTTTACTTTGCTAGACTCTATCACATAGACGTGAATCCAAATTTCTCAGAAGCATAACAAATGCTTATGTTTTCATGTGCGATGGGAAGATGATCATATCAAGTCCTTTTGAGCAGAAGGTAAGCAGCTCTCCTGGTGTCCAGGCCAGCAGAGCCAGTGCTAATGTATATGTATGGTTTAGGCTATTGTTAGTCTGTGGTTCAGTCTGTCTCTAAACTGAAGAGGAAAGGAGATGCTCTGTCAATAAATAGATCCCTAGGAGACACAGTATTTCTTTTATCCTGCACACTGAGTGATTTCCATATCTTTCGCTTTTCTAGTAAGTATAATCTCAAATAAGTCATAAATATTGGCTGTAGTCAGTTAGTTATTACTTTACATGAGGACTTGAAGATTCATCATGACTTTGGTGTATTTAAAAAACCCCTAAAATGCAGGAACAGAAATTATTGAGGTTGATTTGATTGTAATAAAGAAAAAAACAGCACTAGGGTTTCTCAGAAAAGTGATAATAGCATGAACTTGTAAGCACATTCAGGGCTTTCGCTTGAATGTTTAAAAGGCATGTGGAAAAGAGGAGAAGGAAAATAATTGGGATACATTGGAGAGTTCAAAAATAATTGATGTCCAAGGGCAGACTAAAAATGTTACTATTTATTAACGAATGCTTAACACTCTTTTTAATGTGCTCTCCTCATTCTATTCCACATCTGAAACTGCAATTTTCAGAGTTAATCTAAATAATAGAATATTATTTCTGGAGGTCATGACTTTTCCCTTTTTAGTGTAGCAGGGAAAAGTTTTGCTATTCTGAAATATGTGAGAACATCAGAACATTCCTTTTGCTCATGAGCAAAGCCCACCTGCTTCTTCCAATTGATTTAGCTCCTTTTCAAAGACTGGTGTCCTCATATGGCTATAAATTAGCTCCAGCAATTTGCACATTAAAAGAAGGCAGCAATCATTTGGGCTTCTCTTTTACAAAAGTAGAACTTATGTATAATGATGGTAGGGTTGTTTTATTTTGATTTATTTTGTTTTGTTCCAAAAACTGAGTGGTTCTGGCAATTAGTAAGGACATTTCTTTATATACTTGGATTAAATAACCTATCTGAATAATGTTCCCTTCACAGCTCTTAAGTTTATTTTAACCACCCCATTGGCACAGGCAGTCTACAAAGGTTGAAAAAAAAAGGACGAAAAAAAGCAATGGGAAAAAAAAAATACAATATGCATTTGAATTGCTAGAAAATGTTTCATGAATCAAAAAATCACAGAATGGCAGAGGTGGAAAAGGACTTCTGGAGGTCATCTGGTCCAGACCTCTGGTCAAGCAGAGCTACATAGAACAGGTGTCCCAGGACCAGGTGGCTTTTGAATGTCTTTAAGAAGGAAAACCTATGTATAGGCTCCAGATAAAGAAATGTGGCCAGAAGGTCAGGGGAGGTGATTATCCCTAGGTGTTCTGCTCTTGTGAGACCTCATCTGTATTCAGCTCTGGAACCCCCATCACAAGAAGAACATAGAGTTGTTGGAGTGGGTCCGGAAGAGGCAATGAGGATTATCAGAGGGTTGAAGCACCTATCCTAGGAAGAAGGACTGAAATATGAGGTTATTCATCCTAGAGAAAATAAGGCTTTTGGAAGACCTTATAGCAGCTATTCAATACTTAAAAGGGGCTTCTAAGAAAGATAGAGATTTTTTTAAGTGAAATGACAGATCAAGGGGTAACAGTCTAAATAGGTCTAAAGGGCATAGTGCCTTCCATATTGCAAAGTGCTTGTGCTTACAGGAGGATATCAGGGCAATGCTACTGCTGCTTTGTTTTTGTTGGCTTCGTTTGGTTGTTTAGCTTTTCACGTCAGACACTTCCTATAGTCACAGAACAGAGCTTATTCATTTCCTGGTTCTTTTGGGCTTCTCAAAGAGCTGTCCATTTATAGACAGACAATGATGCAGAGAACTGTAAAATGAGAGGGTGTCTGTGAGCCTGTGTGTGACTGGCATGCACACCAAGCGTACAAAGGTAAAATTGGAAAAAACACAGAAATATCACTTTGGACAAATTTTAGCTTATGGTACTGCACTTTATAGAAAAGCCCACCAACTCAAATAACAGTTAGTGAGATGTACATATATACCATAACCTTGAGAAAAAATGTCTGAACTGTTGCAGATGTGATTCTGTAGATACTGGGGAAGAGGAAATGAAGACAGAGGTTGTATCATGTCTGACCAGTGCTAATGAAGGCACACACATCTTCCCATGGCCAAGGGCAGCAAGACACAAGACAGGAGATCTGCAAAGCCAAGAGAAGGAGGAGCTCTGGGAATGGCAAGGGATGTCAACAGTTTTATTTCTAAAAGGGACTGAAAAAGGGCTTTCAGCTGCCCTGCCGAGTGGCCAGGCACTGCTGAACCCAAAAGCTTTCCTCCCACAGCATCAAATCTGGGTTACCCCAAAGGCCCCACAGCCACACAGCCTGACCCTTGCCACAGACCCATATAGGAACAGTCCTCAAGTGGTGTGCATAGTTGCAATGATCTTCTTTCCTAGGAGCAGGACAGACAAAGTCAACTTTCTACCACTGTTTTTTCTAAAGACAGCCTGTGAAAGCAGTGAGACATGAAAACTGACATGCTCAAATACAAACCATAAACACAAAGGCATTCAGAAGATTGTGCTTGTTTGCGTCTGATTGCCATTTTTCCAACGTGGAATAATATTTGGCTTGTGTTACTGGCATTTTAAAAAACAAGCACAAATATCTGAATATCTGCCAATTTCTTGCACATATTAATAAGCCAGAACACAGTATAATTTCTTTTTAGGAATGTTTTGTTTTTACAGGCTTACCCATGCCTTGAAAGTTTAATGCAAATTTTCCCTGATCATATTAATTTGCCCATGAGGTGCTTAACAGGAACTGGATTTGTATGAGACATCCTTACCCACAGGGACAACAGAATGTAGCAGCTTCTACTTGAGAAACAGAG
The DNA here is from genome assembly GCA_002909625.1 of Bambusicola thoracicus. NCBI lineage: Eukaryota > Metazoa > Chordata > Aves > Galliformes > Phasianidae > Bambusicola > Bambusicola thoracicus. The sequence goes on from PPHD01018461.1 coordinate 11,862, forward strand.
AAAGCCTCCAGCCAGGAGCCCCTCTTTCCCTCTCCTCGTGGCTACACAGAATACAAAATCTCAACATCTTTTATAGAGGACAGTTCTACAGATTCATTGTTCAGACACTGTTGTTTCATGACATCAGAATGGAAAACAAGTTAGAGAGGGAATATGAAATGATAATATTCCATGTTCACAATCTTAGGATAAAAAACACAAAGCTATAAATTCATATATGACTCCAGAAATATTCCTGAAACTTAAGGATGATACAGGTACTCAGAAATCCTCTCACACAACACAGAATTATACTGTTTTTGTTATTTCTAAACACTGTACATCTAAAGAAAAGAGATTTCCTCATGATTCAAACACAGATCTACTGGTCATTGAAGGTCCTGTGGATTTTTCCTGACAAGTAAACTGCATTTAGCCAGTGCTGTGCCTGTTTTGGGGACCGTGCCATCTCATAGTGTGGGATGCATAACTCCAATCAATCAGAAGGTGGCACCTTATTAACGCTGCTGTGGTGCAGCTGTGCTGGCATGGTAGTTGGGCTCCATGCTGTGTTGGCTGCAGAGGGCAGGAGGACTGGGCTGCTGCAGTCAGAGACAACGGGAAAAGAGCTCTGAAGTGTGAGATGAAGGTTTCTGGTGATGCCAGCACCAGGCAGAGACAACTCTTGGAGGCATATCAAAGACATGATAAGATTACCAATAATCTGAACAAAGAGAAACGGACCAGATATCATTATTATCACAACTCTCATTGTATTTTACTATTCCTACTTTCACTGAGCAGAGTTCTGGTTTTTTAAACCATGCTCAAGTGCTGAATCGATGCATATCTACCTCAAAGATTTAATTCCAGCCCTTCACGGAATTGCAGTGATTAGATTTTCATGATTACTTAGTATAATAGCCTATAAGTATAGCCATAAATGTATCCTTATGGAACACCAACCATGACAGTGCCAACACATCAAGGCTTGCCCCACATTTTAGGAGCTGAAGGAGATGTTCTGCAGCTTACCTAAACATAATATAACTGATTTAGTTAATAAAGTTGTAAGTATTTGAAAATGTGCACTGCGTTCATCATACCATCATTAAGGTTGAAAAAGATCACTAAGGTCATCTAGCGCAACCATCAAATGTCGACTTGTACTTATTTTTCTTACCTGGCTGAAAAATAAAAGGGAACTGCATCTAAGATGCTGGAATAAGGCAGTTTGGAAATTGTAATGCTAGACAGAGGTTCATTTTATTCTGAGTTGTAAAAATTCAGACGGTGAACAGAACAGAATTCCCACAGGCTCCTCAGTTCAGTGCAAGACATATTGCAGAAGTGGTTTAACATGTTTTACAAATCAGACGCTTAACTGAAAGTGCTTCCAAGATCAAATGGGAGAAACACAAAACTGGAGAAAAAAAATAGAGAAACATTGCATTTTACCTCAATTTTTGGATCCTGTCAAAGTCTGCACTGCTAGCTGCAAACTCTAGGAAACTGAGGTAAACTCAAATTGAAACATCATATTTATTTAGCATCAAGCCCTTCTAACACCATTATTATCTAGGTACATGGTAAAGTACCAGCCTAGGTACTATACATTGTTGTATTTCTTTTTTAAAAAAAGAAATTATATATAAATTAAACAGAGAAATTTGGATGCCATCAGAAAACTAACAAAATAGTGGGACTGCCATTGTTTTCTATTTAGATTTAACTCTCCAGCAGCAGTTCCTTCGCATGGGCCAGCAGCATGATCTTCAGCATCCCTCATGTCTTCCATGGGCCAAATGCTAATGTTCATCAGCACCTAAACGGTCAGATTCTGATTCTGTCTGTTTTGCTGATGAGAGTAGATTTGCTGTTTAAACATGGAAGAAAAAGTTAGAATACAGAACTTAAAATTAGGACTAACAGCAGCCTTATTGAGGTCCATTTAACAATTCCTTTCTAAATATAAGTTGCAAAAGGCACTTGCTCCCTGCTAGCTCGCTTGGTCCCTTATCATTCCTATACTGTCTATGAATGAGTCAACCTTATTCATCCCTTTCTTGCTACTCTTGGCTTTGCAGGTGTGAGAACCCTTCTTTCTCTTCTGTCTCAAAGCTTGCTTTCTGAGGTATTCCTTGTGATAAGACTCTTAACTTATTTCTGGAGGTGGCAAATGATAGGTGCTACCATATGACAGTCAACATCACTTTGACATTTGAAAGCACCTTCCTCCAGAGATGCTTGCCTCCATAAGATAGTGCTCGGGAGTGGTTACTGGCGGAAGATCTGGCCTAATAGCCACAGCTTGGTGTGGGAAAATCGGGGAACAACACCATTGCGCCCTGTGAAAAACAGGATGCAGATGGGCATCCCTGCTCCTTCTTATCTCCTGGCAAGGCCTGGAAGATGATAACAAAGGAATTTCTGCTAAGATCCCAGAGCTAGTAGCTGCCACTCCAAGGAGAGCTGACTTAACAACTTTGGACTTATAAATAAGTTTGTACTGCCATCATTGTTGTCGTCGTCGCTGTGGACGCCATCATCAACAGAACACCCGATGACCCACCTCTACTGAAGATCAATGACTGAACTGCGAACCAACGTTGGACCATGGTGGTGACTATCTCCCTCTTGCTTCCTATACAGACTCCTTGCTTCTGTTTCCTATCTTTTCTATTGCCCTTCTCCCCTTCC
>PPHD01018462.1:0-14539 GCA_002909625.1 Bambusicola thoracicus
CACTATAATACAATATAAATCAAAACTAATTGAGAGAAAGATTGTCCGAGAGCCAAAAGGCCTTATGCTACACTGAAGCCTTGCGAGCGGGCAGGATTCGGCAGCGATCACAAGACAAGCAAGGGCAAAAAAGGGACAAGTCAGATGACCCACATCCTTATATCTGTTCCCCTGAGCAGAAATGGTAACAATACCCGAAAAGGCTCTTGGTCACTAGAAGAGGCTCTTAGGGAATGTAGTTCTTCTCTTCTGGTACTCGGAACTAAAGCTCTGCTCCCAGTACACTGCATGATGTTGTGATGTGGAATACTGATAACCAAAAATCATAAAACCATGACATGAAAAAAAACCAATGAATAATCTATTTATAAATTTTATGTGCCCATCTTATTCCAGTCCTAGGCCTTGGTTGAACTACTGAAGAGATAAAATAATGGACACTGCCTCGCCTTGCCCCTAAACTGACCATTTTTTCATAAATAGGAAAAGTTAATTACAGAGAAAGAAAGAGATTGTGTTTCAGAAATGGTGAGCAACCACATCCCAAATGAGGTCACTGGGATCCCTGGGTACTCACCTTTCAGGAGCTGTAAGTTACTCATGTCTACTGAAGTCAGTGCCAGGACCAAGAATAGAAAACACTTTTCATGTGTTCTGGGTCTAGGTTTAAACCACAAGTCCCTTCCTTCTCCTTGTGTGCCAAACCACTATTGTAGTGATTTTGGGTTATAATGTCTTAAATTACAGAGCAAGCCAGAATTGAATCATTTTGGTTTTGGTAAATGGGTTTTATATAGCTTGTCAGATTGGCCAGACAATTCATGTCTTGTTTAGATGGAATTTGTTTTTTTACGGAGTTCCTGTATTGCTACATTTAAAGTTGGTAATTGACCCAAAGGACACCTACTTTGAACCAGGATACATTTGAGATCAATCGTGCTTTATTGTTGCTATGTCACTTGTTTATACAGTAAGGCAGTTATTTTAGGTTAAAAATCAGTATAAAATATATTTCTTTCAACAAGTTCGGGGATTCTGGCTAAGAAAATAATTCTGCCCTGACTAAAAGAATAGCTTGTGGTAAACATTGTTGAGATTCAAAAAGAGACAAATGTGCTTAAAACACGTAAAATGGTGGCAGATTTATTACAGTTTTAGTAGCATTATTAAAAAAATAATATTTTTGTATGCAATCCACTGTACACCTCTCAGTGAACACACCACTCATCTCCTCTTGAGAATATTCAAGACACTGCTGCTAGATTTCATAAAGTCACTGTCACTAAACTACACTGGGGAGTAAAGAAGGTTGACATTCTCACACACAGCTCTGCAAATCGCATCATCTTTGACAGAGACTTCAGCTGATGCAATCATTTACCATTTTAGTCCAGTGAATTCTTAATTCTTCCCTCACTTGACAGTGTTTTTACACCTGCCTGGCCTTTGGTAGATTTTAAGAAATGCTTAATGAGCCTTAAGGATTGTCAGTGAGTGATTTGAGATCTCATACAAATAGAGCCATAATGTCCAAATCTGCCCAAGGAGGAGAGAAGGAGAACAAGTAGTAACCTTTTGTTTTGAAATTAGTCGCGATGTAGTCTAATACTGTGATATTGTAATATGCATCATATAATAATAGAGGATCCAATCCTACTCTTTTTCAGGGTCGTTATAACTAGAGTTTGTTCAAGGTAGACCTCAAAAACCCTTGTGCTGAGCAGGTCCTTGCTGGAGTGGGCAGTGCTAGGAAGAATGTTCCCTGGTGCGGAAATAACACATAGCACAGAGGGAAAGCAAACAAGGTGCGACTGAAGCTCCTTTGATAATGAGCACTCTAAAACCTTACTGATGTAAAAAAAAAAAAAAGTCCTCCGAGAGGAGATGGGCATTTTGCTAAGCTTTTACTCTCAATTAGAACCTAAATATGTTTTTCTTCTTTTTGTTCAGTTTTATAAGGGTTCAACATCAGTATTCGAGACAGGTTTGGGATTCAGCTATAACTTGAAACAAACCCTATGTTTTAAGAGGTTTCTAGGTGGTATTTAGGTCCAGTGTGACTCACTGCAGCTCTATTTGTATTTAAATACAAATACTACTGTAGAAATGTATGTCTCACCAGAAATTCTCCTTTGACTTTTCAGTTTGCCTTTGCATACACTTCAGAAGTGACATCTCATATGATCATGGCACCAGAGTCTGAAATTTAACTACAGAATTACCAGTAGGGCAACTAATGGATCTCTCATCTTTTAAACTCATAAAGGGTTATCAAAGGACAGCGTATACTCAGATTTTTAAGCAAGCTTACAAGTGCTAGTAATCCTTGTAAGAATGAAACAAATGCTCTGGGTGAAGCAATAGCACTAATGTCTTTTATGCTCTTAAAGTAACCGTGTATCACTAAACTTCCATGTGAGGGTGTATGGCTGTATGGCAAACAGGTATTTGATTGGAAAGATTATCCTGTTACAAAGAAGAAATGAAATAAAGATTGTACCTGTGTCCTAGGCTTGCCAAAATGATCACAGAGGGAGGATCTCCAGATAGTGGTCCTTCCTCCTGGGGAGTCAGCCCTTAAATGGGGTCTAGGAGTTGGGGAGCCAGGCTCTACCCCTTCTGGTCACTCAGGTGAAACTGCATTCACCTGTGCCCCTGCAGCTGACTCAGTGCTCACCTCAGGTGGTCAATCAGAGGTTCAGGCCGTGATTCAACAGTTCCCATACAGAGGGCAATAGAATTAATAAAAGTTAATACACAACAATACACATTTACTGTAAAGTATGTGAGTCCCCAGGCTTTGGATCTGCATTAGAAACAGACCTTCTTGAAGAGCTAGAGAAACAAAGGAAGTGTGAAGAGCAGGTGAATCATACAGGCTTGTCTAGATTGCAGAAGCAGTTCATATCCTAGTTTATATGAAAAATCAACAGAAATATTTATATGAAAAATCTCAACAGAAAGTGCTTTCTTGCATGTTACTGACCAGAGTATCAGTCAGTTGCAAAAATACTGGACTGCTAGGGACAGAAGTTTTGAAAACTGTATTCTGCTACCCTTCAGAACACTGAGACATAGCAGAGAATGGTTTAATTTGTGGAGAGTTCCAGAGATTACCCTATTGCTTTAAAATTTTCTGTCTTAAGTACGTAAATAAATAAAATTATTATCTGATAAATAAAGGGAGAAAGTTGCTAATGTATTTTAGAACCATAGAATCATTAATGTTGGAAGGGATCACTAAGGTAATCTAGTCCAACCATCAACCCACTACCATCATGCTCATTAAACTATGTCCCTCAGTGCCATATATGCACATTTCTTGAACACCTCCAAGGACAGTGACTCCATCGCTTTCCTGGGCAGGCTGTTCCAGTGCCTCACCACTCTTTCAGAGAAGAATTTTTTTCCTGATTTATTCCCTTTTTATTTTATTTCCAAATTTATTCCTGAGAAATAACAATCCGGGAAATGCCTGATGGCACATGAGCCACACTTCAGGTACATAAACTGTTCACTGAAATTTCAGGATCTTTTTATGCCCTGTTAATCAATACCTTAACCTGTTTCCCAAAACAGTTAAGCCAAAATATATTTCCAATGAAGAGCAAGGTAGAAAGATTCTGTTGTACAGCTACATTTAAAGAGTCTTGAAAAATACCCATGTTCCAAAAGGAGACTTAGGACAGGGCCAGGACTCATCCCACTTAGTCCTTAAGCACTTAACAGAGGTGATTGTATTTGCTTTCAGTTACCAAAGGCTCCTTGTAAGAGGATGCATCTCCAGAGAGCAAATCAATTGATGTGGGATCTCTCTCTCTCGAGATCCATTGTTATTGTAGTGTTTTTAAACACTGCATTATATTTATATATGTTTACATAAATTATTCAAATTGTTCTCTGTGGAGTTTCGTACTGAGCCTTCCTCTGAGTGGTCAGAAGACACAGACTGTGAAAAACAGAAAAAGCATTGATTTTTCAGTGTTTTTGGAGGAAATTAGCTATGTTATTATTATTTTTTGAAAAAGCAAACAAACACAAATATTAGCAAAACTGAGAGAGTTAAAATAAAATATAGGAACTTTTAGATTGGAAGGAGTATGAAGGGGATTTGTTACCAATAAGGCATAAAGCATTGGAAGGAATGAACTATGATTTTTTGTGGGAAACAGAGGATGCTCTCACTGGCACAAGCAAGGGAAGAAATCAGAGGCTTTCATGTCTTTGTTGTTGTTGTTAAAGTGAAGAAAAAACACAGCCTAAGAAACCTAAGTCTCTTGTGTACTGCAATAAGATTTTATTTCCCTTTCTCCCATCTTTCACCCATACATAAACTCCAGAACAAAAAAACTCGGAAAGTCTGAGGACAGCTATTTGTATTCACATTTTGCACACCACAGATTAAAAAAAATAAAGACTTCCTCCTTCCGGTAAAGTAACTGATTTGCTTGGGCATTCTATCCTTCCTGTTCTCTTTGCTTCCCCATATATTTTTGTCAATATTCTGGAAATAATTAAGAGGCCTTGGAACCCTCGAGATGCTAGGTTAAAGTCCTTGGGACATCATCTTCCCAGTAAGCAGTGTAAGTAAATTACAGGGCTCAGTAGGTGGTTTATGGTTAAAGATTCCCATAAAGCAGTCTGCAGCTCCTTGCTTTAGAAACAGTCAGTTTTTTTGTTTGTTATTTAATTTGGCCTTCCAAACCATAAGAAGAGAATGGAATCATGACAAAAAGGTAATTTTACTGTTTTTGTTGTTGTTTGTTTTTATTTTACTTTATTTTATTGCAGAAGATCTCACTAGTTAATTAATCAATAGCATACAGACATCACGCGTTTCTATATTCATGCTCTGATGGTGTCAACACATAAAAATCCCAGTCATTATATTTAGGTCAGAGTGACAAGTCAGTCACAAATCAAAAGAGGTTAACAGTAGTTCCATAAATGAATAATGTTAAATTTTCAAAATAAAATAACAGATAATATATCTTGGATGAGTTAACAAAATGGATCAGTTAACAAAAACTTTTGCCAGAGTTCTGAAGCTAAGAGGCAATTAACATCAGCTGTTATTTACATTACAAAGTGTTAATGAGTAGAGGCATGAATGCCTTGTGAGAAAAAGAAAAGAATAATTGCTGATAATGTAAACTTTATTATTTGTAATGTGCACTATTGATCTGACACCACAACACAGTGTACATTCTCCATGCCTAAGTAATATATCAAGACATGTGGCAACAGCTTTTCATGGGCAAGTACAACTAAAACCTAAGTTTCATATTTTGTAAACTAATAACTCAGGATGTTCTTTTTGGCTAAGAAGAGGTGCAAGGATAGATGCTGAATATGAGCTTCTCACTCTTGTTTAAGAGAATGAAAAATGAAACCAAGCAGATCCCCATGGGACTTCAATCAGTCCTTGGGGTGTTATTTTCTCAGTGAGCATCTACAGTTCATTGAAGCTAATCAAATGTTAGAGGTGCACATGCAGTCCATAGAGAACTTCTAGATACCGAATGTAAATTACTTCCTCAGGCTTGTTCCTAACCTAACTTTTGTGGATTGGAGCGCTGAGCATGAATTCCTAAGAAAATGAGTCTTGGGACAGCATCATTTCTGTGTGTTTAGAACTTGACAGATTTAAACAAAATTAGATAGAAATAGAAGTTTAAGATAGTTAAAGTTTCTCCAAGTTTTGTAAAAGGTAGGTTAGAAGGAGGAGGGAGACTATTTAGGCATTATTTACTTGATTGAACACGGGCTGAACTAAAATCTGGGCTGTCCTGGAATTTCATGCCTAGGCTCCAAGTATCGTAAAAGAAAAGACGTCTCTGACTGTATCATTTACAACAAGTATATCACAGAATATGTGACAAGCTTATTTTTAGTCATATGTTCCAAATCTGCAACAAGAATTCCCAGAATGATGTAAAAACAGCATCATAGCTCCTATATAATTAGGCAAAAGGGAATAGACACAGGATGGACTCCTCAGATAAGCTTCAACTATGAAGAAAATCTCTTAGAATCTTTTAGAATTAGCAGGTGTCTAGAATAAAAGTCTACAAGAAAATCTGCTTTATGCCTCATGTAGAACTACTGATTTTCCAGAAAGCTGAAAAAAATTCAAGTTATTCTCTAATTTACAAAACAGGATAATCAAATATAATGAAATTTTCAAGTTAGCAAATATATGTTACACTCTGGAATGGATAATTTCTATAAAAATATTTAAAATCATGTACTTTCAATTCAGTGTTTAAAATGTCTTATAAAACTGTTATGCTGCTCAGTTTCACTACTTGACAACAGTGCCTTGCTACATTTTTCCTATGCATGCTCTTTTATTGTGTTTTTTAATTTGTGATTGATAGGCAGCATGCTACTTTGATGTTTTGTCTCTGAATTGAGGCTGCCTTATTTAAGGATTTAACCAGTACAATTTTCTCCATAACACCCATAGTGAAGACTTTATTGACGAGTCCCCATGTTTCACACTGAATTAAGAATAGTTAAGGTGAAACTTGCCTGTATAACTCACTAAAACACATTAATGAACTTTACCAATTTTTGAAGCGTTCTGTAAGATGAGATTTTTCAATGAAATGGAATAATAAATACTCAAGGGTAAAGTTTAGTGACAAGATTACTTTTATTTCTACATTACTATTATTTATTAAATACTTATAAAACATTTCTCACATAACCTTGCTGTGACTACAGTGATTCTGTGCAGGTGCTCTAGCATCAATATGGACCACAGCACAGGAACCTGATGTAGTTTTTACTCTGATGTAAGAGAACACCTTTGGTGTTGTTACCACCTTCAAGAAATTGAAACAAAAACAAAAACAAAAACAAAAAAAACAACCTACCAACCAATTGAACCCCCCAAAACAAACAAACAAACAAACAAACAAACAAAAGCAAAAGCAAACATGGCCGCAACGTATGGCTCTGAGAAATCTCAGGTTAAACTTAGCAGGCAGAACTTACTTCAACCCTGATCATTAATTTTCCCTCCATGGAGTATTTACACTTTGTATTCTTTGTTGTGACCATTTCTATATGGCAGTGTTCTTTCTTCAGGGAAGTTTAAAGTCCCCTGTACCAGAAATCATGGATTTGGACAGGACTTTCACTTCAATAATTTTCTTGCTTTCTGGAGGCTGCTGTGATTCCAGGTACAAGAAAAAAGACTTTTTTCTCCTGTGTCTCAGTGCTCATAGTGTTCTTTCTAGGGAAAAAGGGGACAGTGACCTATTTGATGTTTAACAATAGACAGGGATGGGAACCCAAAGCAGACTCATGAAAATGTGATAGATTTAAGTCTAAAAGAGAAGCTACTCACTATCTATTCCTTTGGAGTTCCTCAGATAAGTAGATCACATTGGCACTTACACTGACACACCACTGGATTTCAAGAAAAAGTTGGCTGTAGTTTTCAGTGATTTATTTTTGCTCACAGAAACAAAACAGACAGAGGAGAGTAGCATTCTGACATACTTGCAAAACAGATGGAGTTGGTAGATTTAATCTTAGGCTTACTGGCCTTAGCAGTGTTCCTTCAATATTTATAAGACTGGTACAAGTTAGGGCAAGTTAAAGAAAAAGAGAGAGAGTAGAAATTTTGTCCATCAAGCTGAGATGGAAAAAGTCTTTTTTTTGTGTAATCCACAACTTTAGAGAGAGAGAATAAAATCTTACTTTAGTCATATCCTGGAATTCTTGCAGAGTGATAATGTGACACGAAGCAAGAATTATTAAGAGNTGTGTAATCCACAACTTTAGAGAGAGAGAATAAAATCTTACTTTAGTCATATCCTGGAATTCTTGCAGAGTGATAATGTGACACGAAGCAAGAATTATTAAGAGGACCCATGAAGGCTGATATCTTTCCAACTCTCTATACTTTAATCTTCTGTCTATTAGCTGCTGCAAATGATACCNGACCCATGAAGGCTGATATCTTTCCAACTCTCTATACTTTAATCTTCTGTCTATTAGCTGCTGCAAATGATACCTTGGCATGTATTGCAACCACATATTAATTTCTCATTTTCTCTCTAGTAGCACCCCCAGTGGGATATACCAGAATATTGCTATTTTACCTGACTACGGCATGTGACAAGGTAGATCATACCCTTCACTTGCCTAAAAATACTAAAATGATGAGCAAAAGAACATCAATAATTCTTTGCTAAAGTATCCATGAAGAGAAAGCAGATTGGCTTGTTACACTGGATTACTTCTAGTTTAGTATAGATGAAAATAAATGTTCCTCAAGGACTCCCTAACCCTAACCCTCTTTTCTTCTGCTCTGTGCACAATGTCTTCTCTGTTCCTGAAAAATGATACTCCATTACTGGAAGGAATCATATGATCTACAACTTGATCTTAATGAAGCACAGATTTGTGGTCAGCCAATGAATTGTACAGCTAAAACTTAAACTAATATGACTTTCTTGGATTACCTAATGAACTAGATCTTTCCTCAGCTATCTATTTACAGATCAAGATAAAGCCCAATCTGAATTAAATTATCTGTACCTTGGTATACCTTAAACAATAAAGCAAACAGATTGATTTTTTTTTTTCTCCAAGTCCTAGCATTGAATGAAACTTCTGGGTTACACTGGTAACAAATTAGCATTTTGCTTTGCTAATTTTTTAATGTTTTCTTCCTTGTAACATGTTAAATTACATACACACATTTCTTGGATGCTTTCTAAGTGCACTGTGCTTATGAAAAGAAACTTAGAAGAATGTTCTACATTCACCCAAGGAAGACGTGCTAGGTGTACTAAGAAGATTCACATTTGTATTTTTAAGGCCTATCAATAACTGTAACCAAAATGATGAGATTCAGACATGCTGTCTAATTATGCAGTATGATGAAATTGTTCAAGTAGATTTTGTCTCATACTGCTGTTCAGTGATGATTTTAGGAGGAGATTATTTAGACTTGACAGCAAAAAAGTAAACAAAATTGGTGTCTAGACACTAGAGATGATGATTTTTGAGGGGCTGTGAAAAGTGCCTGTATATGTGTACATACACGAATGTATAGATGTACACATATATTTACACATTGTCTTTGCATATAGTATAGCAATTAAGTGAACACAGTATTGTAAGCAATCTTATCTTGCAATATAATAAAATGTTACTGATATGGAATTCTTATGATTCATAATGCAGATGATAGAGCTGCCTATTACTAAAGCTTGCAATTCTGTGGGTCCCTAGAGTGACACAAGTAATTCTTTAAATATGTTATTACAAATGCTGTCAAAGCTAAGCTATGAATACAGTGGAGCTGGAGAGAGCAGAATATTCTATATCCTGAATCTCATAGCTGTGAAAATTGGGTACTAATCCCATTGAGGGGTTTAGTTCTAAAAACTGCGTTCTTGTTGGATCTGATTTAAGGTGATATTTCAAATGAACAGATGAGGGCGTAGCAGGGAAGAATGAAGACATGACCGAAATTGAAAGTATTGTATAACCCACAGAAGATAATGAGGGGGTGAAAGGTCTGTAAGGAAGAGGAAATAGAAGCTCAATATCAGTATTGCTAGTTTTTTTTCTTTTCTAATGCTGGCATTAACTGGGACTGGTATCTTTCATTCTAAGAGTTCGATTTAAGTCAGAAGTTGAACATTAGGAATGTCTTCCAGCTGAGATCATCAGTTCTATTTAAATTTAAATTGGGCAGTTATTTCAGTGTGAGGAAATTTCTGAGTAGTTATTCCAAAATGTAACATCTGTGATCTAATGTAACTGGCCACTTTTATTTTCATTCAAGATGTAATTTCTGGAAGCAAAGAATGTATTTTTTGATATATATGTTCTTTGCTTCAAACAGGCAGATAATGATGATCATAAAATTAAAGGTCTGTTTCAGGATCTTGGTAGAGAGAGAGAAAAAAAGATGCATAAATACTAAGTGAAGTCTTCCTGTTTAGGGCTATTTGACCTGTTTAAAAAACCATTAAACATCTATTACACTAAAATTAATAAATTAATAATGAATTAATAATTAACATTTCAGTCAAAAGGAGAGAACAAACTAATTAATTCCACCAAGGTAAACGATTACATTTCAATAGCCTGAAGGAAGCCTTTCAACCATAAGCCACTTGTTTTTTTGTTTTTGTTTTTTTTTTTTGCTGTTGCATTGGAACATTTGATAATGAGCATTTATGCCTCTGCAGCCAGAATACTAATATGGCCACTGTTGTTTTTTCCAAGTTTGTAATTAAAGACACAGATGTGTCTTACAGACCTCAGAAGTCTTACTCAACTGATGTGGCTTGTATTGGGTTTGGGCTGAGTGGACAAAGTCTGTTGATGTGCTGGAGAAATGAGAATGGCAGTGTGCCTTAGGGAAGGCAGCAGGCATGTCACTCTTGCTTGCCATGGCAAGGAACACAGCAGCTGTTTACTCTGTAATTCTCTACATTGGCTCTGACAGGCTTTTCAGGACAGAAAATGAAGATTTGCTTTTGCAAATCCAGCAATGTTGCTCAGTAAAGAAGTGCCACTGAACTCTCTATTTGGAAGGCAGATTTTCTTGAGGTTCAAATGTCAAGGCCTTTGAGTTTGCATTTCGCCCAGCTCTCAGTGCTTATGACATTTCCCATTTTATAGATTATTCAATAAAAAGAAAATTTAAAAAGATAAATTTTTTGTGTTGCTCAAAAGACAATTTTTCAATTTTCTTCCTTTCATTCCTTCCTTTCCTTTGCTAATAGTTTTCTTTCCCATTCTACTACTATTCCTTCCCAGTGGAGCTGCTTTGAAGAAAACCATACAAGTAAGACGTCTCAATTAGATATAGGTGAATATGAAGAAATGTAAATTTTATCAGAAGTTTTGGATTTAGTCCAGGATTTGAATTTTTTTGTATACATGCATCTAAAAGATTAAGAAGCAATTAAGAGAAGCACAAAGCTCCAGGCTTCCCAGGATTTGTGCAAAATATTTCTTTAATACCAGAACCCCAGAAGAAATGGAAAGATTAGATTAAAAGATTAGAAAATTTTTGCAATTTTTCACTGTTACTCTGATCAGGAAAATACTGGTGCTATGCATCGCAATATCTTGCTTTTGCTGCCAAGAAATAATTGAACTAGAAAAGTTCTCACAGATCATCTTGTTATTCTGGTGTGCTTTTGATATTCAAATTATTTTACTTCATTTTCTGAGGACATACCTTTTGGCTTCTTTGCAAGTTATTAATATTGCACTGAGAAAGAAAAAAAAAAATCAGAGATGGAAACAAAAGCTCAAATGAAGGGAGACAAACCACCACCTGGGGGTCATTGATGCTGTTATTTCCAAGAAAACCAGGCTCAACAGAAGCTGTTTCCCAAGCATTTAAGTAAAGAATATTCAAAACAGCATATTTCAAAGTTAATACAATTTTACTTTGGATGATACACATAGGAAATTATATATTTTGAAAAGTACATTCTGTTACACTGCAAGCCCTGAAAGATAAAAAGCTATTTGTGTAAGGAAAAATCTTAAATTCATACATGAAGTTCTCAGGATTACTTAGGGTTTGCTTACTAAGCATTCTACCCTTTTTACTCCTCCCCATCTTTTCTATTTTGCCTCTTGCCCAACAAGTCATGGCATTATGGGAGGCCCTGGCTGCTCCTCTCAGAGGCCACTGTGGTGCCCATTTCTCCCGCTGATAATACCGTGCCACATAAACCCAATGCAAAGTCTCCAAGAAATATAAGAAACCTAAAGAGTTCAGTACATTTGTCTCAGGATGTTACTGCAGTAGGTCAGCTGCAGTAAGCCCAGTGTTCCAGAAGGTGTTTTCACATTAGACAAACTGTGACATTAGAGACATTCCACATTGCCGATCAATGCTGAGCCCATACTGTGTTAAGGATATTTCAGTCAAATTATTGTATTAGCCTGTTATGTGGTGCTAACAGTTTCTTGACCAGTTCTTAACAGGGTACTAAGTCTGTCCTGTACTGACTGTGCTCTGCTGTCTTTTACCATATAAATGGTGTGATACCATTACTCATACTAAACATCAGGCAAGCTGGGAATTTCCCATCAGGACCTAGACTAGAAGGCAGACAATCTGTCTTCTAAAGTACAGATCTATAGTACTGCTCTCAGATAATTTCAAACTATTGACAAGCCTGAGACTCACACTTGAGGAGTCTGGAGAGCAGTGATGCATATGCTTACAAATGTAGTAATTACTATATAGCTGTTCAAGTATTTCTGCTGGATAGTAAGTGTCTGAGGCAGCTTTTCTGTAAGCCTCCAAATATTTTGCATCCTACCTTTGTGTTTACAAGCAAATCTTTGTGAAAGTTTTAAAAAATCTACTTAACAGATAACATTACATTTTTGAGACTAGTAGTATTTAGAGAAGTATACATTTTCTTTATCTTTCGCTTTTGTGTAAAATGGACTACTGCAGGAGTAGCAAAGAAATTCATAAAAGTTAAAAGAATTTTTTAGTACTTCTGCAAGCCATAAGAATGGATATTTACTTCTGTGAACATCTCTTCAGCCACAAGGATATATATTTTCCTTTTTTTTCTCTCTTCAGCAGAGATTCTGGCTTCACTGTTAAATTCAAAACAGAAGTATTTCAATACCCATGTGCAGATTTCCAGTTCAGAAATAAGTATTCAATAAAATTAATAGCTTCTACTTAACAGAGATGTTTTACTCTTCAAATGTTTATATATATGACAATTCTGAGGGATTACAGCATTTTCAAAATTGTTTAGACTATGAGTAAAATCATTCTTATGCTCCAAAATCTTCTCTCATGCAATATTTCTGAAAAGATTTCCAAAATCGATTCTGTGAAATATTGAAAGAAAGAAAGAAAGAAAGAAAGAAAGAAAGAAAGAAAGAAAGAAAGAAAGAGAGAGAAACAAACAAACAAGACCAACGGTTCTAGACAGTATCTCACAGAGCCACCTCTTCAACTGCTCATGTTCACACTTCTGATTTTTCTTAGAAATTCTTTTGAAGAGCCCTTGGACCACATGCAATAAAAAAACTTCTTCACTCTTTCTAAGAGCTACAATACAAGTAATAAATAATGGCAGTAAAGTATTATACTGATGAGTATTTCATAAAATCTCATCTTGGATAAACAGATGATATTTTCAGTTTCCTGTTTAATTTCCTTGTAGCTAGGAAACAATTACATCACATGCAACTCTTTTTGACAGATGATAAGCTTAGCAGAGGTTGATAGAGTTGAGGAACTTCTGTGCTAAAAAGAGCAGAGGAATAGAAGGCTGAACTTGCAAACAGTGAGCTTAGTGGGCACATACAACAACCATACATCTGGTTTAGAAGCATCCACAAGATATCTACTTTATTTAACATATCCCTGGAATGGCCATGAAGCATATCCAAATATCCTATAAAACAATTTAGACCCGCAGTAAAAGACCACAGTCACAAATCTAACATATCACAGGAAGACAGAATAGATTGCAATTATTGCTAATGTCCTAAGTCCCTACAAACTGGGAGACTTGCCTAATAAATCTAGACTGACTAAGGAGACAGACCACACTCTATTCTCAAGGGAGATTAATATCTTCTTACAGTATTTCTTGACTGTAACACCAGTGTCCTAGTCCCTAAATCTAATCTCCAGATTTAGATTTGCTATCTGAAGTCTCGCAGTGTATATTTACCTCTTACCTCTTTTCTTACATACTTAGCTCTTTTCACCCCTTTCATAAACATTTCAAACTCCACGTGAGATCATTCACATTTCTTTTATCTCACTGGAATGCTCCCGGAATATCACTCTTTATATGGTTACAATCTGTCTTCTCGTTTGCACTCAAAATATATTCATGACTAATTTATAACTTTTTTGATCTGGAGCTGGTGTTATTTTGTAACTTAAGTAGTTCATCTGTATCTTGATGTTTATCCTCCTAAAGTGTTTGAAATGCCATCATACTCTCTTCTTAAGGTCTTTGCTTTAAGAAATGAAAACATGGAAAACCTGTAAATCTCTACACACAACAGAGAAAATGCAGAACTGAAAATTCTTTGTGCTATTTATTTCATTCTATTTTTCACCAGTCAACGCTGTCATTTAATTCCTCCTACATAATGATCCTGTCACCTTCTGTATTAGTAGAAACTTCCAGCTACTCTAGCTCATAAACTAAACAAAACCTCTCATCTATCTCCTCTTCCAGGTATGTTCTCTGGTTTGTAGCTTGTTAATCCTGACATTTGTGCATGAAATCTCCTGTGGGGCACTAATTTCTATATCTAAATTTAAATAAATTAACTCTATTGCACTAAGTCATCTATCAGTTCCTAACATAAAAGAAGACACTATTTGATACAACATAACCTTCACAAAATATTGCTGAAAATGTGTCATACTCTTTATTTAGGCTCCTGTTATGAATTTTCCTTTCCTTCAAAATTTATTATCTGACTTAAAACAGTAATGTAGCCAAGCTGACAGAGTAATACTTGCCTGGAAAAGTGTTTATTT